>JAHZNE010003227.1:0-31830 GCA_027744055.1 Callyntrura sp. NNG-2020
GTATTAAAGCACCCATGGTCAATTCATGTGACATCACGACGACACTGCCAGAAAAATTTGTTCATCATCAGGGTACTGTATGATTATTATCATTATTGGTCGTCACGACAACGTCATGTGAATACGTTTTGTAGTAATAACACCAAGTGGTTGTCGTTGCAGCACATTTGATATACTATACAACATTATATCACATGATGGCAAGTGGAGATAAATAAACACTCCTCTTAGAGAGGCCATTATACAGCAAAAGGGTCAGGTATAGATTTACTGGAACTGCAGTGCAGCTACTGAAAATGAAATTCATTGGTGGACGTATCTGATAGCAGTGATCGTTTAATACATCTACTTGTTCTATCTTGGCTCCCTGCTGTTTTTTCTGCATTGCATGTGACTTTTTTCAGATTGGAACAATTATAACGCTGTTGTCTCTGCGGTTGGGGCCGTACTGCTGCTGTCCATTTTACACTCTTCCACCCTCTCCTTTTGACTTGTAGTGTTCTGCAATGAACCGAGGCAGTATTTAATGGAGAGCACATTTTTTTGTTCCCTGAATGGAATACCGGAGGATTAAGAGGAAATAATGTGTGATATTGGAAACAAATAGAATGTTTTTCATTGAAATTTACTTTTTTAAAATATATAAAGCTGTAAAAATTTGTGAATGAAGTGAGGTAATTAGAGTAGTTAGTGCTATTTGTTTCTTTTTTTCTCAATCGTCGGTGGGTTTTGTTGTGCTGCACCTGTGATATCCCTTGGAGTGGAAATAATGTTTTCAGAAAAAACGAGACTCGTTGAGAAACGAGAAAACCCCTTTTATGGGAGCTACAAAGAGAATACCATTTTGGAAGAGATTCATTGGCAAAACAGGTTGAAATTTATTGATTGTTTGAAATTAATGGTTTATACGCATTTGTACACGTAACAATTTCTGATGGAAGCACGGGTTATGGATAGCTTGGATATTGTTGATATGGATGTTGTGTGTTGTTCAAAATAGGAAGAAAAAGAGGCAGTTGTGCATGGTGGTAGTTGTGACGGTGGTGCTAGTGGCTCTAGCAATAGGCATAACGTTGGCGATAGCTCTCCCTCCCCTGCTAGATGCCCGCTCAGCGTCCGTTCTCACTCCAGAGGATCCTCCGTCTCTCCTTGCCCCCTCACCTAGTCTTCTTGCTCAATACGACAATGCAGGCGTCAGCTCAGACTCCAAAGTTTGCTCGGATATTGGAAAGTACGAAACTACTTGAATTTTTAAAAAGCATTATTTATGGCCTTGCAGCAATTTTTTATGTGAAGTGCATTGGCGGTGGGATGGTAGTAGTGCACAAAAAAGCTATAAAATGTTGTTTCCGTTTAAAATTTCCTTTTGACGTGTCGTTTCTTTGGTGACCAGGGACGTGCTACAAAATCTTAATGGTTCCGCGGTAGACGCCGCTGTGGCAATGGCCTTTTGTGTTGGCGTGACAGCGCCACAAAGCAGTGGACTCGGTGGGGGTCTCTTTATTGTGATTTACAATGGGAGCGGGGCGCACGCCATAAATGCTCGGGAAACTGTACCACTTGCAGTGAATCCGGATGTTTACGAGACAGATCCGACAGCCTCTGTATCCGGTAAGCCCTGTAGCAACTCTCTCCAAAAGAGGAGTAGAGACACACGAAAGACACAAGTATCATTTCAAAATACCTAAAGATTCATACTGAAAAGAATGAAAAACATCCTTTTTAATTCTAAACACGTTCCACGTGCTGGAGTTCATCCTTGAAATGCTCCTTCAACTGAACATTACGACATATATCTATTATCATATTTTCTCCCTTTGTTTTATTCCCTCTTTCATGTACAATTATTTTTCTGTTTGCAAAAATGCCTCAGGTGGTCTCGCCGTGGGTATCCCAGGAGAGGTGGCCGGATTATGGGAGGCTCACCAGAACTTTGGCACGGTGGCATGGTCAGAATTGGTTAAATTTGCTCAAGATCTAGCACTCACTGGATTCAACGTAAGCAAACAGTTGGCTACGTCTCTGGAACAACACAAGGATAAACTCAAGGCGGATCCCATCTTGAGGTTAGATATCCCTAGTCACACTTCGCCAATTTTCTTCATCTCTTCATATTTTTTATCATCACCATCGCCACCACCACCAGCACAATTTTTTTTACCAGCTCTCTTTCTCTCCGAGTCGGAGACTCCGACTTAAAAGACAACTTAGATTTTTTCCCCCTCTTCACTTTCATCCATTCATCCACACATCCTCATCGAAGTCAGAACGCCTAAAATTCGTCGTCGCTAAAAGCTCGTATGCACGGTTGACTGCCGGAGACTTTTTCATGTGGCATCGCAATTCTATGCCGCTCTTCCCGGCAATTTGTAGATGACGTTTTATTGATGATTTTTGGTTTCCTTTGTACTTTTTCCCCCTTTTAAAAAATGCCACAGCTTGTATACGTATATGTATACGGCGCCTTGTGGGGTTTCCAAGTGTTAGTTGGGAGTAGTAATGCTGGCCAATGATGCTCTACACACACAGTGTGAATCTATTCTGAAGCGTATTATGCCGCGCAATCCTCCTTCACCGACGACTACCTAAGAGGGTCCCTACTTCAACCTCCAACTCCGGTGCCGCTACTTACCGATCCACTCCAGGTAGTTTGTCTGCTGTTGGAAAAGACTTTCTCCCACTATGCCCTATTCTCCTTGGCAGTGCTGCTGGTGGTGGTGGTGGTGATGTTGCCTCTGCTGAATTGATTTCTGCATGAAAAGAGAATAAAATATGAATATTATCTGAGAAAATGCAACGATGATGGCTTTGATGCAGGCTGCGCTCTATACAGCTCACGACGATTCTCAACTAATTTTTGTCGGAATAATTCCATTTCCTGCTTTTCCATGCAAAATAGAAATGGTCCTACGTTATTAGGCACGACACATGTTTTTATTGTATGGGTGATATCATGGATGACGAATCGTCATTGACGATGCTAAAGCTACTACTTCAACTCAAGCGGCAGAGGGGAATATTTGCTGGAAGAAGAAATATCCTTTTTGATGTTCCACAAGAGAGCTAGAACTGGTGGTTAGTGGATGAAGGAGAATTACTTGGTATTACAGTTTACGCTCTACCGTTATAAATATCTAATAGTAAACTAATATCGTACTCTGGGACTGGATACGATCATAAATGCAGCGCTGTGAAAGCTCCATAACTGCAAGCACCTTTTAGGCACTTTCGCTCTCTTGGGAGCAGCGGGGGAGGGGGACATTACAAGAGAAAACCTCAGCGAGAGCTGGGGGTTGCTCATTGTGGGCTCCACTTGGTACCCATTTTGCAGAGAAACTGACAAGTGTGCTACGCTTCAAAAATTTTACTGCGAAAATGTGTAAAAGTGAATAGGCGATGATGTAATGTCCTAATTCGTGTTATGAGAAAGATGAATATTTAATGGAGCGACAATATACGAATGGAAGAAGGAGAACGAAGAGAAATGAAAATCAATCAGTTTTTTGTATGCTCCTGCATGATAATCAGAAGTAGTCAACGATTTGCTGTTGCTGGATATTATTTAAATGATGTAATAACAACATATTTTTTCATTTTCTTGTCCTTTCTTAGGTCTGAATTTATCAATCCCGCAACTAACGAGCCGTGGCAGGAAGGGGAAACAATGTCCCGCCCAAGACTGGCTCAAACCCTGGGAACTCTAGCTGCCGAAGGGGCAAACTCCTTTTATAATGGTACCATTGCTGCAAATATCGTCCTGGATATGGCAGCCGCCGGCGGAATCATTACTGCGGAGGATTTGTCACTCTACAGGTATTCTTCTTCTTTTTACCTCTATCTCACACACACACTTGTTCCTTTTTTACTTTTTGTCTCCGAGGCTGCGTGTATCCTTCTCTGTCGTGGGCTATTTTTATACCTCTTTCTCTCACTTGTAGTATTTTTAAAAGAAGAAAAAATGAAGGTGACTAGTGACTGTGCTCCTCCGGCAATGGAGTAATATTCACCCAGTTTTCCTCCTGTTTCTTCTGCTTCTGCACTATATGTATCGTGATAAAAACCTTGACTAAAAAAGAGAGGAAACCCATTCCAGGAAATATTCCGGATATTAATTTTAATATTAAATTATTGATAAGAAGATAAATACGGAACAGGAGAAGCATTTGTAACGTTGAAAACACTTTTTGCAATGCTCCGTGTCGCGTACAACATGCCTTTGCATAAATATCAAAAGGGCAAGCTACTCCAGCAAACTGAACGATGACGACATGTTTAAAAGCATCAGAATTTCAGAATGTGTCCCCGTGATTGCAGATAGATAAGAATGATAGGGAATGAAAAGAAGGAGAAGAAGAAGGAGCAGCAGAAAAAACTTTTTCAGAGTAATATTTACGTCTCCATTCATTCAGGTTTCCTCTCCTCCCTATCGCCCTTTCTCTTCGGCCTGTGTGTGTAGTCTGTGTAGTATGCCACTGTTTGATGATAATAACACTGCATGTCGTCCTGCTCTTCTTCCTTCCTTTTTTCTTTTTGTTGACTCCCTCAAGTTTGCTCTCGTACACACGTTTGTGTATGTGTATTCTGCTGCTGCTTCATTATAAATCAAAAGGGAAAGTTGGACACAAAAAAACCAGAGCAAATGAGATGGAGAGAGGAAAAGTCGTGGCCGTGACTCTCCCTGGTTGGAAAAAGTTTGCTGGAAAATGAAGCCATGATAGTGTACTAAAACAGCACATTTAATGATAAAAATAGTAATGATAATAGGGGCAGACCTAGACAAGGACGGAATATTAGGCAGAAAATCAGTGAGGAAAAACACAATGAAAGCGGGCGTTTTCAATCTTTAGAGAAACTTCCAATTATTAAGGCACAACCTTCGTCTGTTTACATAACGGCCGGAGTCGGTCATCGCAATCTACGGAAAACACGATAAGTGCAGAAGATAGACTTTTCTCTCGCCGATAAACGTTCCAAGAATCATTAGCACTCCACAGCTGTCTTATAAGTTATAACCGTGTAGTTATACGGTGGAATTTGAACCTGTTGACTCGTACATGTAGTCAAAACCCGAGGTAACATCTCTTGTCTATTTTTACCGAGCAGCGACACTTTTCCATCTGCTAAAAATACACACTCCCTCGTTTGTTAGGAGTGTGTGTGTGTATGTGCCTGTGTGTAAGTACTTCATAAGGAGGAAGAAGAAGCAGAGGGACGTCTAATAATATTATTATGCTATTATTACTATAAATACACCATTGCCGCCGCCGCACACAGAGAGCAGTCAGTCGATAAGAGAAAGGGAACAACAAGTGAAAAGGGAGTTGAGTGGGTGGTGGTGGTATATGCCTGCTGTACTAAAACCAAAAGAACGTTTCGTCTGTCGGTAGTTCACTAGCATTTCATTATCTCAGTTACTGGTCGCGTTAATTTTTTTTTGCTTACCACACTACCACTGCTGGTGGAGGAAGAGAACGTGAGCTTTTCTCTGTTTTTGCATACTCGTTTTCTACTCTCTAAAGACAACTCGATCGAAAGTTTTATGTTAAACTTCTTTGCGTTTGGGATGTTGGCGGATGAGTTAAAACGGAGCGGAGGGAGAGAGTGTGTGAAATACTAGTAATGTAGAATATGAGAGTTTAATGCGGTATTGTTATATTATTATTATTATTATTATTATCGTTATGAGGTTCTGACAGGCAGTTTGAGTTTACATGACACTACCGATGATTTGATGATGTGTCATGATGCTGGGATACCGCTGTCGTCTCGCCACTAGAGGATATTTCTGAGTATTTTACTGTTCACTCAAAGCTACTGTGATACAGCAGCTCTGGTGGAATGTTCGTTGCTGCAACACAGTGACTTTTTCAACGGCAGTAGTGTAACTTACACAGGGGTTTCGACGTATAAACTATCTACTTTCATTTTTATTATGGTTTCCCTGGCTTTGACAAACAGCTACCATCATATTTACCAAGTCGAGTTAGGTTGTGTGGTAATAGGAATGACAAAAGGTGACGATGATAAAAACTTCTATTCCATGTAATGCAAGGTATTCCAAAAGGGAAATAGGAAACTAAATATTTGCTGTTGCTTTATTTAAAAAATTGACTTTGAGTGCCCCATAACATTAAAGTGCAGGAAAAACGGTGTGTAA
Source organism: Callyntrura sp. NNG-2020 (assembly GCA_027744055.1). NCBI lineage: Eukaryota > Metazoa > Arthropoda > Collembola > Entomobryomorpha > Paronellidae > Callyntrura > Callyntrura sp. NNG-2020. Next base: position 6,158 of record JAHZNE010003227.1, read on the forward strand.
AAATATTCCGAATAAATCGTTACTTTTTGAGCTTTGATGACAAGAATGATGCTGGAGCTAGATGTTTCCAAAGTTATTACAAACATCAAAAAGGAAAGGAGGTTATATTGCATATATACAAAAGAATAGCATGGAGCATGATGATGATGCAACTTCGTAGTTGACAATAATTGTACTGATTATATGTCGTAACCAGGAAACCTTACCAGAGTTTTCACGTTGAAAATATGTATTCCACGTAACTCTTTCAGTTCCTTAGATTTGACAGCAGAGGCAGGCTGACGTTGAAATTTAGTAGAGAAGAAATGCCGTTTAAATTTTAAGCGTACAAAAATTAGTGGCGAAAAATGTTTTTATTTCTTTCCCTCCATCTTTCTGGAATGCGCATTATTCTGGGAACGTTTCAATTATGTATATCATATTTTTACTTCGAAATCACTTATGATCGTGTTGTCTTTCATGGTGTATCTCATTTTCCCCTCTTTTTTACCCAAACCCAACTCGATCCTTTAAAACGTTGTTACCTCGTATCAAGTACACATTAAGTTTTCCATAAATTACTTAGACAAGGTCGTCTTTCATTTTCCCCCTTTGAACAGAGCAACGTGGGAACAGGCCATTTCCTACCCGGTAACTGGTAATTTGACAATGTACTCTACCCCTTTCCCTTCCTCGGGTCCGGTAGTGTCTCTGGCTCTTGGAATTCTAAACGGCTTTGGGTAAGGACTAAAACAAGATAAACAACCAACTCGTGTTTACTTTCTTTTATGTCAGTTTCATATTTAATTGGTCCTGCAACCTTGTCGCTGGGTTCTCTTCCCCTCAATTTTTTGACTTGATTAAATTTGTTCATTTTTTCTCTTCCCTGTTCCGTCACCGCATGTCAATGTCACTTTTCTCTATCGCAGTCGAAGGCGCCACGGTGACATGACAACCCCAGATATTGGAGCAGATATCCACCACTTGGCAGAAACTTTAAAATACACCACTAGCTATCGAGCTCATGTTGTGGATCCCCGATTCGCGAACACAACACAGGTAAGCATATGACAAAAAACGGATATTTTTAATGAAACAACGTGTTCGAGTGTTTCCATATACAATATACACGCCTACACAAATAGACGAATCAGTTCAGCAGAAGACCCATTTCTCCTTGATTGCGACGTAGAAGCACCATACAAGCAACTATTTTCTTTCTTTTGAATCAACAATACTCCACTGCTTATAACCAATCAAGTGAATCGGTGACGTTTTCTGTCTGATTCTGATAATGATAAATACCATTAAAACGAAAGGGCAGAAAAAATGGCTTCTAACAAGAGGTAAAAACTGTAGGGTTTTACTCAAAACTGGCATTACTATTCATCAAGCGTGTAAAAAGGAAACTGCTACTACTACCACAACAACTTGTAGACCGTAATATTAATTTTGGGAGGATGTAACTATAATCACATTAATTGCAAATTATATGATATTGATTAAGGTATTATGGCTACATACACGCACTGATAACGTGAGGAGATAAGTTTTTCGCGGAATGTGTAGTTCTACATACGGTGGGTGATGAAAAGGTTTCTCAATCCACTGTAAGGAGCGTGTAGTCCAAACGCTACTTAAGAAAATAAGTTTGCAACAAAATTGCTAACGGTTTCTGCTTACCCGACGACAATTGCTATACTTGGGCATTCGAAGATTTTTAGTCGGGGCATATTACAGGCAATTGGTATAATTATCTGATGCCAGAATGCAGGCAATCATGTAGCATACATAGTGATAATGATGATGATCTGATGATGGGGGACCATTATCACAAGATGAAAGGAGTATAATGATGAAAATGAAAAGAATATTGTTTGTTATGTTGGTGTAACAACCCATGATAATGATGATCTTCGGAAGTAAACAAGATGAGCAAGTTTCGTAATTTGCCTCATTATGTCACATTGACATCCTCTCAAGATTTTATTTATGAAGTGTGCTACGCTAGGGGATAGAAACTATAAGATCATTGGTTTCCTGGATTACGACAACGGATAGCAGGGTTGTTAGTAGCAGTTGGTAATGTGTAGGGACTTTCACTAATGTTGTTGCTGCTGTTTTTTAACAAATCGAGCAAAGTCATTGGAATTCGAGTGCGTAAACAGAATTATTTAATGGGATTGATTATTTTTAAGGGTTTTTGATTGTGTAAACAGCATGTTACTGTTTGTTTGTATTAATATTTATGTATTATTCCATACACTTGTGCAAACTAGGTGGAAAGCGATCTTCTGTCTTCCGAATTTGCAAATCAACTTCGGGAGAAAATGGAGGAGTTCAAAACTTATCAAGACCCGCGTCAATACGGAGCTCAGTTTACTTTAGACACGACTGAAGCTGGCACTGCCCACATATCTATTATTGGACCCAACGGCGACGCAGTTGCCCTTACAAGCACGATTAACCGAGGGTAAGTGAGGGTTTTGTTCATGATGCCCTGTCTGAGTGAGAGGAGCGTATCGCTTTGCTCCGGATACATGGCTGTCTTGTTACATTAATACAATCGACACTTTTTCATCTTTCTCCCAGGTTCGGTGCAGGCTTTATGGGAAATGCCACCGGAATCATTTACAACAACGAACTAAACGACTTCTCCTTCGGTAATGGGTCGGATAAGTATGGTTTGCCGGTCAATCCGGACAACAAGATCGCTGCTGGGAAAAGACCAGCATCCTCCATGTCTCCCCTTGTTTTTATTAACAGCAGTGGCGAACCCGTACTTGCCACGGGCGGCTCGGGTGGTCTGAGAATTCTCCCCTCCACCATTTCCACTGTTTGGCGAGCTCTCTACCGATACATGGACATTAAGCAAGCTACTGACTATCCCAGAATTGCAGCAAACTTTCACGATGGCAAACTCGACTACGAGTATGGATTGCCTAGCTCCATTGTCGAAGAACTAAAGCGACGGGGACACGTTCCCCAAAGAATCAGCGACACTGTCGACTCTCCACCAAATTACATTGGTAGTGTTAACTCGGTGTGTAGGACGAAACAGACGGGAATCGTTTTGGCAAATGCAGACTTCCGAAGGCACGGAGAAACTGCGGGATTTTAACGCAGAACACAGAAAAACTCCCTTTTAGAGCGTTGTTCTTCCTGTACTTACTGTTATTATCAACTTGAACGCATTGCGTGTGTACCTAGTTTTTCAATTAATTTTAAAATGCGTGATATTCCTCGTCAGCTTTTAATATTTTAAGTAAAGTACCAAATCCTGTAAAGGTTTAATGATATCAAGATATTATTTATTTGTGTGTCCTTTCAAACCAATGTAGTTGCTTGTATCATCCTGTCACCAGGCCATTTCCAATAGTTTATTGTTACTCTACCCTATTGATATTTTTCGTGTATTTGGTGCGAACATAAAATCTTGTTAAATGATGATGATGATGATGGTCTCCCATGTTAATTATTTCGTAAAATGAGCCTTCTTTTTCGTGTTTATGAAATAAAAAATCCTTTTGTAAAACAAATGACTGGAGACAGGTTTTCTTTTTATTTGGATTAATTTCTCGACGTTTCGATAAAAATATACAATTAGTTTGTTACGAACATTAATTATCGTTAATCGTAGTTTTAAAAAGCTGTTACATGACTATAACTTAATATCCGGCAATGGTTCCTTCTTTTCTGAAATCCGCGTTGGCGAAAATGGAACCATTTTCTGCCACAGCAATTCCTTGAATCATGGACGTTCCTACATCAAACTTCACGAGTTTGTGGCCTATTTGACCTAACCCGTCTATAATTTTCTGGGAGGAGGAAGATTTCCAAAATATTACTCGCTCCAGGCGCTGATTAGTGTTGCAAGTAAATTTAAACGGAGTCGGCATTATAATATATTTACCATATTGAATCCATCCTCGTATTCCAACTGCATTGGAAGGAGCTGATGGTGTAGTCTTCTGGCATCAATGGCTTGTTTGATGTTCTCCCCGAACCAGATATTTCTCAAGGCGACCTAAATTCACACAAACATCCATGAATATTGCACTAGCAAAGCATATAGTATTTTTTCAGTTTTGAGAGAACAAGTTTGAGTAAGATATTCCCCGAAAAATATTCTCAAATGTGACATTCCAAAGAAGTGCGTTCCTTTCCCAAACCGTGGGAACGGTAGGGAGGAGATGGTTAGCAAAGCAAGCATTCATGGACAATATCGTTGGTGTGTGGCCTATCAAGCACATATGGAGCAGGAACTTGCTACTTTTGGTATATCCATTTCGTAGTAGCAAAATGGCATACCTGGAGGCTAACAAGCTTGCAAGTGTAAGTTCGCTAACTAAACAAGTCACGAACGAACGGTAAAGAAATGGTGTAATACCGAGGCAACAGCCGTGGTTATTTTTGTTCCTCCAGAGCCTCCAACAACAAGTCGAACTTTTCCTTGACTGTCAGTGAAAATGGCAGGCGTCATACTGCTAACTGGTCGTTTACCTTTTTGAGCAACGATAATAATTATACCACTTCCCTCAGTTGTAATTTATATCGAAGTGATTAAAATAAAATACAAAAAATAACTCTCAAGAACGTACGAGGTTGAATAAAGTTGTTTTTTGAGGGTTGTACCCCGAACTCGTTAGTTATGTTTGGAGCGGAAAAATCGTTCATCTCGTCGTTGTAAATGATACCAGTTTGCAACGAGCGTACTCTCGCTCCAAAACTAGAGACAAATATAAATGAAAAAGAAATATAAAAAAATAGTAAATACAACCGCGGTCAATAAGAACCGATATATTCAGCTTTAAGCGTACTAGAGATTGATCGTGGAGGTCACTGCAATGGCATCCCCGTTTGGGGCAAGAATAGACACGTGTGCCGTGCCGTGATTATCTGGTTGGTAGTATTCCGCACCGTAGTACTCAATATCCTCGCTGGTGCTGTCATCATGTATCAGAGGCAAAATGTCGTTTATGTACTTTGCCGAGGTCAAGTTGGCGCGCAACTGCATAAGTGGTAACGGATTAAGTAGAATTATTATGTGTGGGAAACAGATGCTGCTAATATTTCTGTAGTATTGTTGCTGCAAGTTTTTTTTTACATTTTCAAAAATTTTACCTCTTCTATTTCTTCTACTACCCCCGGGTCTGTGGTATCTGGACCTGGGTCTCCGAGTATGGTTCTCTTTGCAAAAGCATGCTTAAATGACTCGACCAGTCGCTGGTATGTATCTACAGCTTGGGCAGCAAGTGGAGTCGTAAAACCACTCATTATTTTTAAGCAAAATGCCAGGAGTAAACCACTTGCTGGTGGTGGGGTGGAGTGAACCTTAAAACCGTCTTTTATTTCCATTTCAATGGGATCATCCCAAGTTGCCGTGTAACCCAGCATATCTGCTTCAGTGATAATACTCTGCCCGTATTTACCCTCTTCGTTTTGCAGATCAGCCACAAACTTTTTCATCAATTCATGGTCCTGATAAAGCAAGTCCCCCGTAAGTCCCTCTTCCACAGCATTTGCAATCGTTCTTAGAGTCTTGGCCAGAACTGGTCTCTTCATCGTTTCTCCCGCTTTGTACACGTCTTGCGTCTCTTCATTAAAAAACACTTCCCTCAGAGTGGTAGAGTTGATGATGGATGCACTGTGAGATCTCAAAGCATTTGCCGCATGAGCAGTAACCTTAAACCCGTTTTCAGCCAACTGAATGGTTGGTTCAAAAATTGGGATGATGCTGCTTTATCTTTACCTTCATACATATCTCGTGTCGCCATGCCGGGAGCTCGTTCTCTGGCATTTAACGTCTTGAACAGGGTCAGAAAATACAAATAGAGATTTATCGACAAACTAATTCAACGGCAAAATATTTTTGTTTCGTTCTAACCGACGTCTTTTTTGTCTTGGCTTCATAGTGCACCATTAAAAACCCTCCACCCAAACCCATGCTTTGAGATTGTATCAGACCCACGCAAAGACAAGTTGCGATGGCAGCGTCAGCTACGGATCCATTTTTGAGAAAAATGTCTCTACGGATGCATGCATAGTTTACAACAGTAAGTTAATAATGTGCTTCAAAATCCATTCAATTTGTAGTGTTTTACTCCCTTGCTACATACTGCCCCCCCCTTGTTTCTGTTTCCTGCTTACCTGCCAATAACTGAACAGTATGGCGCATCTGTAGACACCGCTGCACTTTCGTACATCCCCAGTTCGGAATGCGAGGGGGGTAAAATGTATTCTTCTTCTGTGTCATTGTCACTTCCCCAATCCACCACCTGCCAAACAACAATGCCTGCCACTAAACCAACCAGGACGATTGTGCCAACTGCAGCGAGAATTATCACCTTCCGACTTGGCTTTCTAATGAACAAATCGGCGAAAAGGGAAATCAATTAAACTGTGAATTGATTCCGCCATATTGATTCTGATGCAACGTCATTTTCTCTCCTCTACCCCCTCTGTACTTGGAAACTTACTGCATTTTGATATTGATCCCTTGCTTCCGTGTTTTGCTTTACTGTCAAGATTCTCAGCTCACTGACATTTTTTAACAAACTTTGAAATAGTAATGTGAATCCAGTGTAGAATGCACTTTCTATCAATGTGACATTTCTCTCAAAGAGTTTGTACACTGCAGAATTGTATGAGCTTTATTGAAACAAAGCTTGTCACCACCAACCTAACCGGGAGAGGAAAAGTACTGCGCTTCTGAGCTCCTGATGGAGAAAAAAGAGACTGCTGCTGAGTTCGAATAATGCTGTCGGTAGAAAGTGTCGAAAATTGTGATAATCATCTAATGAAAAGTAAATACATCAAAACGTACATGTAGATAGTACTACAACTATATTCATTTCCATTAAAATATGCATTCATACAAGTATTACGAAACTACATTTAAAACGGTCCGCGGGGATATGATAGGATAGCCTTTAAAAAACGTTGTCTTGATTGACTCTGGTCAGTCATAACTGTTATCAACACGGGTGATCCTAATCTTCGTCCGTAATCTGTCGTTGTTAGTTTAGTAAATCTTCAATTTTTACGAATCTGCGAAATCCTACAACAACGTGGGCGAATATCCATTGCAATGTATGAAAGCCTCACTTGTGTATATCTTGTGTCATTATAGAGAGTATTGTTAAGTAAAAACATTATCAATGAATAATTATGCATTGCATGGATAGTGGCTGCAAGTCAGCAAAATTATTATCGTCATTACGCACGACCTATTATTTTCTATGCATGAGAATCAAAAAGTGTAATAACAATATGTGTACACACAGCATGCATAATTCATAATATTATTACTGAATGTCAAGGTGTGAAATGAAACGATTGAGTGGACATTATGAATTCCTACCGCTGCTCTGTACAGCCGTCGAGTTGCTGGCCCATTCTAGGTCAGTGCAAAATGCAATGCAATATGCGGGTCAAATTCTTCAGGAAATTTACGTTGATGGGTAAAAATACGATGTTTTTCTTTAAACATAGACGGTGTTTCAATTTATTGGCAGCTGGAAGTGGTTTGATTGTTGACATTTCAAATTTAATTATCTTAATTCGTAGGTAGACTTGCATGCACTCTGACAATGAGCAGGACACCTGTTTTAACCTTTTTTTTGGATATTTTCTTTAGGGCACTGCAGTCCCTATCTTGTTTTGCAAAAAAAGATCTTGTAAGGGTTTGTCCAATGTTCGACATTATTTTTAAACCCCTCTCCACGATACCTTTAGTGGATATTCAACGTTACGAACGGTAGACTTCACACATTTTAAGTGTTTTGCGATTTTTCATGAATATTTATGTGCGCTTTGTTAAGCACTCCTTCGTTACGTTTTTGCAGATGTACACACGGCTGAAATTTGGTGATAACGTCGTTCCATATCCATTACAGTAGTAGTTCACGTCGAACTACGTTCATTTGAGATTGCGTTCAGTTTGAAAGGGCATAAGTTGGACTGATATCAAAGCTGAAATTCCCTGGACCTCCTATCTTCTCCATAATCGTAATAACCAAGAAGAGAGGAGATTTAAAACTTAAAACTAGATACTTATTTTGATTCTCAGGCACTGCAATGGAACTCACTCAGTCATACTGTACTTAAAAGTTCGCTATACCATGCATCCCAAAAGCTTTTGAACAAAACCTTTTGTTTTCAACTTTCCTGACAAAAATGTTGAAATCTCTCCCTTTTGTTCAATTTGTTACATGAAAATCCTCTTTCGACTAAAAAAAATAAAAAATTACCACAATAAGACCGGCAAAGAGGCAACGATGTTGCAATATTGGTGACAACCCCCATTGTCCAAGAAGAACACAAGGCAAACTTGACGTCAAAACAATATCATTCTCACTATTTACCGATTTATACGGTGTTATTGACATTCATTAGCAACGATGAAAGCTGCCGCTGTTGATATCAGCTTGTAACAAGCACAATTAAAACTCCAGGCTATTGTTCTCCAGCAATAGCGGTTCCGATTGTAAATGACCAATTGTCTTGTAGCGTGACAATTTTGCGTTGTTTAAAATATAGTGACATGTTGTACCTTTCATTTTGTAACAATTTCCATTCCTCTCATTTCATCTTCGAAAAATTCTCACAGCATTGCGATTTAAAATGTATAACGTTTCAAGTCTTTTGTTATGTCGTTATCTCACACTACGTTGTCCGCTTAATCGACAGGCCCAGCTGTCGATCGTAAAACAAGAGAATAATCTACATATACGCATAATCATCAACTTTTCAATTTTTTTGTCTCTCCTTTCAATCCACTGTCACCAGCCGTCAAACAATAAATAGTGTTTAATCAGTTATTAATCCCCCCTCTGAAGCAACGTTCTGTCCTTGGACTCCGCTATTTATTTCATAAGTAAAATCAAATAATATTTTATGATACCTTTCCACAGAAATGGTTCAAATGATATGATATGTGTTCAACGTTCTGTATAAATCTGCAAACCCCTACGTATCTATTGTCTCTCTCTTCGCTCTTCCCAGAAATCAACGCTTCAATCAAATTAGGTAATAATGTAATTTAGGTTTTTCCATGCCTCATCTACAGTTCGGCCACTCAAAAGTATAAATATCACAGAGTGTTCTCATTTTCTCTCTCTCTCTTAAAATAAAAACGGTTCAGCTTAGCAGCAATGCGCCTAAGCCCCATGACTAATATGAATGTGATTCGATGATGTCCATTCACGTTTTCTCTGGGGCGTTCATTTCTTTCCACGCCATTCCATTCCCTTATCTTGAGAAAACAGGCGTCAATAATGGCAAGACAAAACATGAGAGGGAGAGAGAGAAAGAGAAAGAAAGAAAGGGAACCAAGTCAATGCATGGATGCACGCAATTTTCTCACTGGCAAATCGAGCCTTCGTAAGTTTTACAATCCACCTATTTTACACATCAACTACACGGGCGATTGTCTACACATTTTCGCCGTGGTTCCCAGTGCGCTATAGACGAGACTCACACTTACTTTAGACGTATATGTATACTCGTTATTGTTATTAACATTATTAAACTTATGCTGTTTCCAACACATTGTGTGTACTACTTTCTCTCTCTCTCTCTCTCTCTCTCTCTCTCTCTTACTTCTTTTGTCACTCTCCTCCCCCTCTATCGTCTCTATCAGTCTCGTTCCACCACACAGAGAGTCAATAGTAGTCGAATCATTGGTGGTGAAATGATGGCGAAAGTCAACCTAAATAAGCGTACCTCCAAAAACTGCTTTACCCCTGGTCATATGTACAAGTTTGTGTAAACACTAATGTGATCATCCCAAACCAAACTTGCGTGCCTACTCTTTTCACACACAAAGAGGTCGATTACTTGTGAAAAAAATTCCTCATTTTCGAAAGAGTTTGTTTTCTCGGAGGTTAGCTGTTGATCTTGTCATTATTATTGTAGGCATGGGCTATTGACTGGACTGAACTGGTAAACAACAACAGCAACAACAACGCCAAGGAGGAAAACTCAAGACAGCGCAGTTATTTAACCAGCAAAGCTTGGAAAAACGCTAAAGCAATGACCGATGATGAGGACAATGCTAGCGGTTGTTTTTCCGGCATAGGTTGATGTGAATAAGTAACGGCGATAGTGGCAAAGGCGAGTAGGGACATGGAGTTCCTCCAAAGGAAAAAAAAACTGACCACTACTTTTGTCCTTGCCAAACGTGGCTATTTTACGTGGAGGTATGTCTTCTAATATACTCACAAACGTGCTTGTTTTCTCTCCTCTTTCTTCAACTGCGTAGTTCAGTCATCATAATTATAGCTGTTGCACCACCACTCTCCGGTTGCTAAATCATGACAAGAGTTGTGTTTTAAAAAGAGTCTTTTCCTCTTCTCCTCACTCATTCACTTATCATCGGGGAAAAGAAAATTAAAAGAAAGAAGCGAGAGAGAGAGAGAGAGAGAGAAAGAGGTCTTTTGTAATCTTAAAAGACAGTTGAGCAAATCAACCTTGTGACATATGCGTCTCAAGGAATGATGCTTGTTAGTGGCGGTGATAAGTTTCCTGGTTATTATTCCTGCGACAGCAAAGAAAGGGAGAAAAATATTCCCTGATGAAGAAATGAGATATATGCTCGCTTTCCCTAGAAGCCCCACAAGGAGCAGAGCAGGAGCAAAAGCAGTTTGCGTGTTTACTCCGTCGTGCCCATGTAAAAGTGCATAGGTAGACGAATAATGGTTTTCGTTTCCTTTCGACAAGAGATGCAAACATAAAAGAGAAAGAAGGAGAAAAGTTGAAATGACTTCTCAATGTTTGTTTGTTTCAATATTTGTCAAAGATAAAAGGAGATAGATAGGGAGAAAGTGGGTTCTTTTTCCATTTCCTGTTGATTTGGTCATACACCGGAAAGTGGAGTGATCATGATGATGATGATAATATATGTCCCTTTTCTTACATTGTACATGCCTTACAAAAGTTGCTTGGGAAAGTAATGAATTATAGATATATGGCCTAATAATGGGAATGCTACATAGTAAAGCTTCTTTCATCCATTTAATCCATACGGGTATTTTCTGTTGATGAGCTTGATGTACATGAGAATAATATCGTTTCCTGGATCCGGTCCAGTTTAGATCCTCGTGGATTTCGGTGGAGATATATGTTGCTATTCTTCTGTTGACTCAGTGAGTGCGTGCGGTAAGAAAGGAGATGTACGTTCTTGCAGTATTAGAAGTAGGTACGGGCACATAATTGACAACTGGAAAAGCAAGGTGGGATTTAAAAAAATAAATGAAAGGAAACAGAATCCCATCGATGTTGTTGTTTTCTTAAGAGAGTGTTTTGTTGGCGTTATCCCCTAGATAATAGTGAGCAGTGTTGTTCTGGCATTAATAAAAACGTAATAATAAAGCATTGAGAAATAAACTTTGTCAGAATGGCTCAAGATGGCACAAAAATGCTGTTCACCTTTGACCTTCGCAGAGCATTCGGTCGACAAATCTGATCTTCAAGAGATTTACTGCAACGCAATAGTATATACATACGTACGTCCTGTCGCCAATTTTAAACTGTTAGGACCATCATGGTTAACTGACAAATACGAAATGGAAGAGTGGGAAGAAAATATGTAAAGTGAATTTAGAAAATTAAGAGAGATTTCGGATCGTTCTGGCCCAACGCGAGTCTTTGGGGTGGTTATGACTAAAAATGCGTCAAACAACAAACCTCACATCTTTTGATGATTTCTGGGGTGCGGGAGATCGGGGGATTTACCATTTACCCTGTAAGAGCCCTTCCTCGTTTTCCGATCCCCAGAAAATGAACATGACATTGTCGCATTGGTTCCTGCTCCTTGAAAAATTACACGGTATATTGTCCGATTACCAGTAACCTCTACTTGATGACATCTTATGATGTCAAGATTGAGTGCGCACTTTGGTGAAATACATCAAACAATAATTTCTGGCTGGTGTCCCAATCATTTTGAAAATAATTCCGTTGTATATGTACCCCAAACGGAGAGCAATACACTCTTCAATCTACAGACCACTTGAACAGTAGCAAACACGCACATACACCTCATCGTTGCTATCAAATTACTTTTTATGACTGCTCGGTAAGCCTCTCGGAAGGAAAAGGGAGCAACTGTTATTTCTGTAAAAAAAACAAGTGAGTGAAATGAATAACAAGATTGACTTTTGTTGTTATTTGATGTGTACAAAATGTTTGAAGGTGATATTGCAATGTTGCGAAACCAACTGGCAGTTTTTCTAGCGCCACTAATATTTACCACTTATACCACCGTTGGTTGGTGATAGGAGTGCCTTTAAAGAAAGTAATCAAACAGAGTATGTAATTTCGTAGAAATTGCCGGCTTGTAGGAAAACGATAAATATAGCCCCGAAAACAAACTATCATACCAGTCGCCACTTAACCTAGAAAAACAATGTACTAAAAATTGTCAGGGATTATAGACTCTCTCGTACGTTTTTGAACAGGTCCAATGAACCTTTCTAGGAATTCATAGTATTCATATAGTAGAAAATGGATGCTGTGTATTATGATATTTCTGTCAGTAAACGGCCAAGTTTTTGGAACGAAGCAGAGATAGTGAGCTGTCACCAAAGAGCGACCTTTTGCCTTTTGTACTTTTTCAACCTTCGCAGTTGTTACAAATGTGAGCAGATTTTTGGAGAACACACCGACGGAAAAAGGAACGCTGTTGGGGGTACACAGAAGCCTACCTAAGTACACAGGGAGTTGCTTAGCTTGTGTTGCTGTAAGACTGACAGTGGGAAAGAGTGACTGTTTTGCTGTTCACCGCTATCACCATCTGCAGCAAGTCAAAGTCAAAACATGGAACAATGACAGCTTTTCTATTAGCACATCATCACCCTTGAATCCTTGGAAAAGGCAGCAGACATGCCAGGTTTGCGGGAAAGCGTTTTGTTTCCAGTGGAACCCGTAACGAACAAGTTAGAAGGATTAGTAGTAGACGCCTGTTACTTTGCAGATTGCCGTTGGTGGTAGTAATGATACGGTTTCCAGTAGCGTGACTTGCCCTGTAATTTGTACGATACAAGGTTGTTCATCTGGAAAATTGATGAGTGACCATTATCCGTGTGAAATGGTAAATAGCAGGACGTGCGCCTTTTCATATTTTCCCTCTTGCTCGGAAAAACATCTTACTCTGTTGGTCTGCGAGAAAAAAATACTACGTAACGGTAACAGCATTTCTCTCCAAAGAAAAAAACGTACTTCCTTTTTAAATGATGCTCTCATGCTCTCTCTTTCTCTCTTCTCTTTCAACCTTGGATGCTTCAAATAAAGGCCGTTGTGCAGGAACGAATGCTGCATTATTAAACACCTTTACAATTTATTATCTTTATTTTTTAAATTCCGCCTATAAGTATATTCCACAAAAACTATCTTCCCATAGCATTAACCAACCGCAACCCCACATCAACTTATCAACAACTCCTCCCGCCACCACACACAGATATCATTATTACACACAAGTTGTATTTCATCAGACATTGCAACAAAACCCGGTAATAATTCCTCTCTCTCCTTCGTTTTTATTTCGTTCATTACAAATAATTAATAGACAATTGACAGAGATGTATCCAGAGCGTAAACATTTTAAAAGCCTTTTGAAAAAAAAACCTTTCAAACTTTTCATCTGATAATTGATAATCACAATAGTAACAGGTATATATTCTGGCATACAGTCTGTCCTCAACCAACACATGACACAACACTTTTTAACGTTAAAAATACACCTTGTGTGGTGGTATATATAACAAGTAATAAAAGTAAAGAGTAAAGTAAGCCGTAAGCCCGCAATAATTACCTTATTCAGAGCAGTAGTAGTAGGGAGATACTATTTTTTTGCAACAACATAACATTAATGTATTAAAGTGCTTTTGACTCTCTTCATTCCCCGCATTTGGTTCACTTGTCGTGCTTTCCACTTTGTGGCATGATATACCTATGTCTACCTACCTACCTACATACATAAATATAACTGTAGCTATATGTAACACTTGTTTTAGAATAATATTATTTTAACAATACTTGTCAGTCATAAAGCTGCTGTGGTAAACTACGAAAGTAAAAGTAATACCTATGGTAATTTATAGTAATAAATAATAATAACATTCCCTCTCGCTGTAGTACTACGTAAACGGTGTGTACACAATTATTACAATTAATAACCAGACACTAACAGCTCATATTATCCTCATCATTGCTTTTTCGTCGGATTTTTGTACCATCTATCTAACAGAACGATGTTGGAGACAAGCTAGAGAAACACACACGCACACACAACTTATATATTTTTTTTTACACCCAAAGAGATCCAAGAGTATCAGTCGAATTGGTACAAAGATTACGATACATAATAGAAATAATGATGATGATGACGATGATGTGTGAGATTACTGATAAGTAAATAATCTTGTTGCTGTGGTTTATGGTGATGATGATGATGATGATGATGACGATGGGGAGAAGTGATGCGAGATGCATTGCACATTGCACTAGTTTTCTTAATTTGTAAATTTTAGCTGCTAAAAAGAAAATATGGTTGGTTATATACTGTGCAAGTGCGTGGTGGGTACATACCGGTATTCACTATTATGTCCGAATATCCCACGAGAGTAGTAGTATGTAGAGTGGAAATAATTCGGTGGCATTTACTTTGAAGCTAACTGGAGATGTTGATGTGCATAAACCATTTATAGTCCGCAGGGGGTTTTGAAGATGACGAGGGGGAGGAGGAGGGTGCAAATGACACTGTTACCTATATAGCAACGAATTTTTGTAGTTATTGTGATTTGAATAGTAGAGTGAAAAATAGTAACGCGTTGTTGTTGAACAGGCGAAATTGATTCCATCTTTTGTTGATATTGTCAGATAGCTGTGCTGTGAAAAACGAAACTCAGGTATTTATGTAGATATCTGTAGATTTTTTTAAATGTCCGCGCTATAAAAACAGCCACAACGCCAGGCAGAGCCTTAAAACTTACAGTTTGGCAGAGAAGAAGAAGTAGTAGTAGTATTCATACAGAAACGAATGTCACCACCAGTCACCATGTGAAACATGAGGATTTTGTCACGGAGGAATGTTACGATAAAACTGTTATAATTATAGTCATATTACAAGCATTTTCTCGCATGCAATTTAGCCTATAACACATAATATCTATCTTTTATGAAATAATAATAAAACGTATTACAAGCACGCGTGTACAAGTAGAGTTTGAACCAATTAGTTGTAAACACTTTGTTCTAAAAACCTTTTTTGCGGAAGCATTAACGTAACACCTGTACTATTTATATATTTATATTTATGTATAAGTAATCATTTAAACCTGATGTTATACATATATCCTAATTAGTTTTGATTATCTCTGATTTAACTGTAGCATTATTTACTATGATTTTGTCCATATTTCATTCGACGAAAAAATAGATTTTTTTCTTCTCTTTTCCCCAGTGTAATTTACAGTTGTGTTTGAGTACGACCCTACTCGCACACACAATTTCATACGACAGGATATAATGCTGGGGATGAAGGTCAGGTAATAAATCCCATTGTTTAACACTATTTAATTAAGAATTAATGTGGAAAGGTACATGTACTTCAAATCATAATACTAACTAGGTAGACACGGAGGCGATAAAAGTATGCAGATATACAGTATTAACTTGAATGACTCAGGATGATTGTTTTAGTAGTTTTACAACAGGTTGTAATGTACAATAATAGCCTACCTCTACCTTATGCATGTAGGTGATTTATGGCATAATATGCATTTCGATTTCACTTTTGAAAGGTTTTCCTTGAAATAGAGGTCCGTTCACATTTTGTTTAGGTACACAAATTACACGTTTTTTCAATAACATTTCGATACAAGCGCATTCGGGTTTTTTTTACAAAATGTTTTAACCGTAATAATAATATACACTCAATTCCCTAATGTCCTAGTTGACTCACAGTCAGACAACCACATCTTCATACACGATGGAAAGTATTGGTAACCATTAAAATATTTTATCCTTATGTTTGCTTATGATTGATGCTCATCTATTATGTATACTTCAAAACCGTATATTTATCTTACCTTGGTAGAATCTTAATTAATTTTCGAAATAACACTTTCTCTTTAATTACGTTATAAAGTCTAAAACCTGTACAGATGAAATGCCTTTCCTATACATTACCATTGTCACGAGTCTAAATATTGTTCCACTCTTGCCTTCTTCTCTTCCCCAGTTTATGATGTCTACCTAACGTTTATGTATCCAAAATTCCAAATTTCTGTTTTTTACGAAAGCCACCGCCTCTCGTACCAGCATTCTTATTCATCTAGCAGCATGTATACACTTAGACATAATTTTTCTGCCTTGTTAAAGGAGTATATCATCCAGATAAAATATAATTTTTATTATGGCATCTTTACACAGACAAGTTGTCCTTTTTCTTCAGGAAACGGAAGCCAGTGGTGTATTCTGTTTTACTGTAGCAAATGTATATATTGTATTATGTAAATTATGTATGATATATGTATGTACTGGAGTTCCGAATAGCTTAGTGTGTACTTTTTTCAAAACCGTTAAAATAACAACACTTGCATTTATACCCCACAACGCATCCATCTTACTTCTTGCATCAAATATTATTATACAGGAAAGTTCCAAAACGGGAACGCAACGTAACCTTGTTAATGTTAAAGCGCCTTCTCTCTCTCTCCACTCATCATGGGGTAATGGGAGAATATTTATTATTTAAATGAACAAACAACACGTTCTAAAATTGCAAAATTTCTTAAAATGTTTGAGAAAGGAAATGCCTGCTTGTCGGTATGTTATTTGTCAACTAAATGGCAATTTACTCTTCTCGCAAGTCAACGAGCTTTGTAGAGAAAGTATACTCGGGTAGAGCGGGAGAGAGAGTAGTTAACTGCTAACTTTATTTAATCCTTTCATAATAAAATAGTAAATAGAAGTAGTCACGTAACGACAGATAATATTAGCACTATTATACCCTATATACTTTTCATGCAGATCAGATCATCAGCTCCCGGACAAGTAGATCCTCTTAAAAATATTACATGATTACCACCTAATCACGTCATTACAGATTGTAATTAGATAAAATACCCAGCTTACCATAATACTTGGAAGAGACTATCATAACGAGCTCTCTATAAGTTTATTATTATTTATTACGGTAGTTATGCTATAAATATATGTGTGTAGTGATTTGATTGTATGTAGTAGCTACGCAGCTGCACAGCTATATTTAGGCGCAGTCGATATATTATATTTTTATGATAAACTCTGGTGTATTAATGGAATGCAATATTACAAAGGATAAAAAATAAGTTAAACGAAAGAGCAGGTGAGACAGGATTTTATTACTAAATATGTCGGTGAATTGGAATCTAATGGTAGGTATCTAAATGTAAAATAGTTTGACGCCACAGGGGAAAATTGTACTTTTTCTGGTACGCCGACCAGCCTTTTAAATTCTACAACGATCGTTGTCACTTGAAAAAATATTCTGAAATGAACAGCTCTGATATTCTTAAAATCATATATTATATTGAACTACAATGTCCTTAAAATAGAAATGGGAAAGCGTAAAATTAAGCATTTTTTTCACAATATTTCGAACTGGAATTAACGCAATATACCTTCCTAAACGTATTTATGATAAACAGAGAAACCTACACACAGTTAACGCACCTATTTAGGTACGTAGCTGTAAAGCATTTTTTCATAAAATATTTAATCGAGAGCGCGTTTCGTTTGTCTGTCCATCGGTTGTATATTTTTCTTTGACCAGAATTTTTTTGTGTGTTCAGCAGACGGAGAGTATAGGCTGAGATTTTTGGCAGGTGCATTCTTTCAGTCAAACACTCACTCAGATCCTATATTGCTTTCTCACGGAAATGGTCAACCTCCTGAGAGGACCTGAGAGTTTCAGGTGTTCTTTTAAGTACGATTGGGTAGACAGCTGCTGCATGTAATTCCACAATCGTAATTTTTTTGGGTGTGCGTGATCTTTTCAGCTACGTTTGTTGCCTCCATTTAAATTTCTTAGTCTGAAAAGAGGCGAAAATATGCTACCGGGAACATTTTTTGTAGTAGGGCTACCTGATTCTTACATTGCGTACAGCTAGTGATGACGACGACGACAGTGATGATGGTCATATTTAAGATCTTCTGGTTTTCGTACAGGAATATATATATCCTGTCTGTGATTTTTGTATTTTGTACGGAAATCATTGACTAGCGTAATGTTACACATTTTGTAAAAAGAAAGTTGGGTGCAGATCTGTGTAAGACTTTGTTTTCGTACTCTTTTGTTTGGTTTCTGTTTTAGTGATATCAAATTTTATACGTAGTTAGGTATATATTGTATGTATTTATGAAGGTATGCGTTTATGTATTTTTTAAAAACGGTTGGATTTCTTGTTTGTTTGTTTACAGTCTTTGCTCAGCTGTTGGCGAATTGACAATACTTTTGGAATCATATGGCGAATTGGAGCTCTCCTTCATTCGAATCTCATGAGTAATAATAATGGTGGGGGATCGGTTCGGTCGTCGAAGTCCACTCCAAAATTCTTGCATGTCATGTTGACTTGGAAGATGGAGGAATGAGCGGATTTTTCGCGGCTTACTATTTGATCCTTCTAAAAAGCCATTATCACCTGTGAAGCGAACATGATGACGACTATCACCATCACCGTCGTCATGTTTACTGTAGGAAGCGGACGAATGATTGTGATTGTGGTTGATAATGACACTGCCGTCACGGTTGTCGCTGATGGTATTTTCCAAAAAGAATTGACTTGCTCCGTCATCGCCAAGGAGGGTGGAAGTGTTTGGACCGGGCAGCGGGGAAACTGGAGAGTTGCCACAACTATTCATAGGAAAGTGCATGGGAGGTGGCCGCAAATCATTGGTTGAGAGTCGCCGTGGTGTTTGGATGGGGGATGAGGCGGGGGATGGAGTGCAAGATCTGTGGAATGATTACATTGACATGTTTACATGCACGTACGCAAAAATCAAGTTATTAGCACTGCCAAAATTTCGTCTTGGCAGAGGGAATTCAATTCCAGGGATTATTCCAATAAAGCTGGTTACGCAGGGTGAGGGTACTCTCTTTGCGAGTAAAAACGGGGACAACAGGAGTGTCAAGGGAGGGTCTGGTAAGGGATATTATTTAAAAAAGCAGTTGAGTGTCTAGAGTCATGATTTTTTTTCTCTCAAAGAGCACAGTCTTGTTGTTGTAAGTAGCTAGCAGCGACCAAGACAAGAAAATGAAAAATTAAATGAAAATCTTTATAATCTTACAAGTATTATATTATAACAAGTTGTACGTAAATTAGTAGGAAAAAGCGGTAAAGATCGAAAGGAAGCGAGCGATTTGCAGAAAAATGAAAATATCCAAATAAACGTTACCGGTAACTTTTCGCTCCGGATGAAGGTCTGGGTGAGCCACCGTCAACAGGTGAAAGACGCTGTTGAATTTCATGCTGCAAAACATTATTCGTCATTCTCTTTCTAATGTAGCTTTTGTACGCCGCACGCAGGGATCTCGCTCTGATGCCATACAACACAGCCGTGAAGCAGGGAGAAAGGAAGAGACTGATGGATCCGAGAAAGTGGAGCAAGACTGGGGCATGATGATCATCCGCCAGCATCTCAAATACCTACGCAGACAAGCGGAGAAAGAGAAAGGAAAAAAATATATATAAAAAACAGATAAAATTGCAATTTCATCATCATTGCTTTCTTCATCGTGGTTTCTTTTCCCAACTTCCTTTCCCTGCAAAATCTTTTTTCTTTTTAAAACATGGTCATATGGTGAGACCGAGAGAGAGAGAGAAACATAAAGACTTCATACTTTCTTCCCTGCTTACCAGTTTGAAAATGGGAATGCACGTTTTTTCACTTTTTTTATTTAAAGCTTCAGTTTTTAAAACGGGAACATGTACATACGTATAAATATATAGGTACCCACATAGGTTCAAGTCAAAACTCATTTTTTCTCGTTTTTTACATTCATTTCCCTTCCATCCTACATCAAACGTTTTATATCTCATTTAAGGTCTTGTCTCATACCTCTATCCACCCATCCATCTATTTTCTCTCTCTTTCTCTCTCTCTCTACTGCTTTACTTCTCTTTTCCTGGAACATTTCTGCTTTGTTTGAAAAATCTACTTTTAAAAATAAAATCTACTATTCCTGTGTTCCTCCCATTTATTATGTAGTTTATTCTAAGTTGCTTTCTTGTCCCGTTTAGTGTGTCTGCTTCCCTGGCCGGTCGCGGGTCCTCTCTGCCTACACACGAAGAGTGAAAATTGTCTCAAGTAGAATTCTCAGGATTTCAGTTGTCACAAGGGAAGAGAATAATATAGCTCATATCATCAATAATGCCGACAAATAGAGGAACACAAACACGAACCTACTTTAGTTGAAAAAAAAACGACTTCAAAATTCGTTGGTCTTCGGGGTCTAGCAAATGTACCTTGTACACCTTAATTTGTACCTCACATCCAACGTTCATTTTAATTGGCCGACCTCACCCTGTCGGAGTATCTTTTTAAGGTTCATCCTAAACTACTATTTTATGACTGGTGTCCACAACGCTACTTGCTTGGCTGCATTACTATGATACTCCTCCTTTTACATCATTGCCTGCTTGTAGCGAACCATCACAACATGATGATCCGCACACGATGAAGGCACCTTGTACATTTTTATTCTTTGCTCTCTTTCTCCTTCATCCCTTTTTCCTCTTTACGGAAATAAACCAACATATCCCCTCCCGTTACTGCCGCTGCTACTCTACTGCATTTCATAAATATGCATGCATGTCGTTTATATCACTTGTTCTCTTCCAAGAGGTGAAGTAAAAGGAAACGCTGAGGTCCGCCATGGTTTTTTATTATGATGATCTGATCATCATGATATATTCATAAACTCTCGACGGGCGAATGCAGAATTTCCCCTTGCTTTTCGTCTTTCCCTTTTTTAGAAAAAATAAAAGGAGAACAGGGAAAATTAAGTGGAAGAACAAGCCCTGCTTTCCACTACTACTACTGACTAAAAAAATCCTTGTTTCTGACTCATGTTATATTCATACGTAGATGGAAGGTAGATTGAGGTACCATAAAAAAGGTCTAGACTGCCTTATATACATGGTAGCATTTCACCTGCTGCCATGGCTCTCCCCTACAGTTTCTCCCTTCAGTCTCTCTCTCGCGCGCGCTCTCGCTCTCTCTCTCTCTCTGGGTTCATCATCCACCGCGAAACCAATCTAGAGAAGACTACTGCAATTATGATATGATGACCATGAAGAAAAATGTTCTCGCTTATTGATGTACAGAGACCGGATATTATTGGTAGGTACCTTTATACACACAAGACCAAGTGAAGAAGCAATAGGAAACCTTCTGTTCAATTTATTTTGATTCCTTCAATCTTGTCGTGTTTCGCTATATAGCAGGCATAAAAATTTGTAGAAAAAAAATGAGAATTTCCTGGCTATAACCCACGGAGAAAATCGAATAATGAACGCCCTAGAAAGCCGAACTGAACGGATTTCGGCAGGATTTGTGTGTGCGTCATAGGCAATTTGGGTGGGAAGTAAAGTTCCTACTAGACAAGCAGGGAAGTGTCTCTTTTTTCTTACCAGAATGAGTATTAACGGAAGATGAATGAGCATCAACGAGAGGAAATCCTCAAACACGGCCCGAACAGCCCTTGATCTTGCCGGAATGCTGCGATTAAGCCACAGCTGTGGTGGGGTAGTTCCTTTCCGGACGACGGTGGCCTGAGCGGAGAGTGTGATTTGGTAGAGAGCCATTACGATGCGGTGCCGTTGTTTTCGCGCAATGGAGAGCACGACCAGGTCACAAATGAGGATGGTGCAAAGGGGTGCCACCAAAATGAAAAAGATCCATTCACTCACCCACAACACACTTGGTAGACTTGTGTAATAAACACGAGGAAGACAGAGGCCCATCGTTTTGCGAAATTCGGTTATGGTGTTGGCTTCGGTGGCCTTTACTCCTGCTTCCTCCCCTCCCCCACCGTCAATCCCACCACCGCCATCCCTGGATCCGTCGATGGTTGTGACAGTGGCAGCCGCCCTTGCTGTGGTGAAAGCTTCACTCTGCTGATCCTCCAAGGAGTTTGAGGAGAGAAAAGAGGAGGTGTAGTTTCCCATCGTTGTAATACCATCATTTCCGTTTCCTCTGAGAAAATCGCTGTAGGCGGAGGAGGATGGGGACCGAGATGAGAATTTCGTGGGTTTTGCTATCTTATTTGTGTAGCCACCTGTGGGCGAAGACAGTGAGCTGTATACAGAACTTATCTCTTTATCCAGATCAGTTGTTCCCTTAAATGGGAGGGATGCTGAGGAAGGTGACAACGCTGATGAGAATGATGATGATGATGCCGCTGGTGATGAACGGAAGTTCGCCGTTAAGCCTCCAACATGTGAGGGATGGTTGGATAGTGTGGAGGGGGATACCTTTAAATTTGACGATATCGTTGATGGGATGTTCCTTAGGAGTCGTGCCCTTGAACTACCGTGCATATTGTTGGCATGGTCAATATTATTGTAGAAATTATCAGTACTATCACCAGTTTTATCGTTACTGTTATTATTAACGCTATCACTACTGCTATTATCACTGAAAACTCTATTTGTAGTATTGGTCATGTTGGCGATTGCAGCGGGGTAATGCTGTTGTTGTGGAGGCTGATTTCGACTTGTCCCGTCGTCATTATAACTACTGTGGTAAGGTTCATGATGCTTTATTGACGAAACGATGAATGCTGCCATGGCGGTGCCTATGCTCAATATCCAAATTATCAGGAAAAAAATCGCCACTCGACGTCCCGTCACCAGTTGTGTATATCGCAAAGGGGAAGCAATTGCCGCACAACGATCCGCGCTGAAAACAGAAAAAATACAACGTCAGGAACGTGTCAAGTACTCCGCATAACAGCTTTGACGAGCGAAACCGAGTGAGTCGATTACATACAAGGACTCGGCGAGCTTGCATTAAAACGCCCGCTATCAATTGACGATATAAATTTCAAAATTCTTTAATTTTGTTTTTGCAATTCATAGGAAGTTCATATATCAGTGTGACATTATTTTCGGAAGACAAAAATCACAACAAATCGAAATGTCAACGATTCAGCGAACTTTGTTGACGTTTTTCTGACATACATTCATACTCATACTCTGCCGATTAAGAAAAATGGGGTTTTGTTCGGTTATGGCATTTTACCGCTCAAGACAGGCCTACAATACTTGATTGTCAACCTATTAAAATGACAACAAACTGTCGATCGACCTGTCAGCGAAATTTTTGCCAATTTACTTGGACCATGAGTGTCATCACAATTTCTCGAAGAAGGCGTACTATTGACTATTACAAATACCAACAATCATTTGCTTTTCCCAAGCCAGCTACTGCCGCTGCCAGTCTACTGTTACTGCATTGGTCGTCATTGCACATGTCTCGATATAAATTCCAAGGAGACAGCTCAAGAAGAGGCGTAGACGAATAATACATGTAAGCAGAACGGGAAATACCCACACACGTGTTGGTGAACCGAAGGGAAGAAAATTAAAATTGGTGTTTTTCAGTTTACGTAGTTGTTTATGCAACATTGTTTACTTGGCTATGTCCAAGGCAACAGCGACTTACAAGGCGACGTACAAGGTATGCCCTCGAGGTGATAGGACCGTTGATTTAAACGAAATGTCAGTTTTGGTACAATTTCAATACTTCCAATTCATATATGACGCCGGCAAACAGACTTTTGTTGTTTTATAGTTTGTCTGTCTTAGATTAAACGATTATATTTTGTGATTTGGGGGAAAGTAGTATATTTTATAATAAAAATACTTGGAATAAATTTTGTACAAAAACTTCTGATTTAGAAGATAAATGCTAACTTTTAGTTTAAATATTCTAAAAAAAACTCTTTTAATATTTGGAAGCTACATATCTGAATTCCTAAGAGTGCTCGTTTTGCTATGAAAAGTCCTAAAGTCAAAAAATTTAAATCATAGTAAGATGCACACGCTAGTTTAATAATGCTTTTCAAAGTAAAATTTGGGGAAATTTGAATTCGTTAAAGTTGTATTAGAATTGTGTTGCTTATCTCGATCATCCTTTTAATTACATAGTATACTTTGTGTATTCAAGTTCTAGTAGCACCCCATGGAGAAAACTCGGATTCTTAAAATAATGTTCAAAAAAGCAAACAGTATATATGTGTCACAAAGAGCATATTATTACTTCTACATTGATGTTTTAATGACGGGAATCTGATACTCTTACTAGGAAACCCATGTATTATTTTCTGTTCAAATGAACTCTAACTCTGACATCAAAATAAAAATAGACTGGAAATCTGGTACAACATCAGAACCGTACAGGTACAGAATGTTGCATCACCAAACTATTTTTGTCGGGACCGAAATAGACCCAATAGTTTACGAACGTCTAAATTATAATGTATTAATCGCTCAAGAAAAAAACAAATGCAGCAAAATGGTTTTAATAAATCTACCGTACTGTCTGTATTTGTACGTCTGATGATTGCGATACCTGCTGACAGACACATTCATCTTCTTTTCTGTTCCTTCGGTCCCTACTCTGTGTGACATTTTCCAGAATATTTTAGTTGTTAGAAATTCAACCGTTGTTGTAGTGTTTGTGTATTAAAAAAAACGTATCAATACAATATTAATATGAAAACTATTTTTAGTCTTTTCATCACAATGCGAAATTACGCAACACGTCTAGAAATAGAACAAGAACGTATACCGGGATACATTATTGTAGGTATTTTAGGAGGGCACGCTGATATATATGTACACGAGCGTACAGTGAAATACATAATACATTGTATAGAACAGATACGGTACTACTCAAAAAGGTAAAGAAAGATTACCAAGGAACTATTACTCCACCAAAATAAATTAAAATGTCAAAATATGTAGTAATTAATACAATTTTCATTTCCTGGGCTGGAGAGATATCAATGAATGTGAAATTAATATTACGGTACGGAACAATAATTACTTGTTATCATTATTTTTTATAATTTATCTAAACGTCTATCTAAGTGATGGTGATAGTAATATTTTGATGAATGTGCTTTAATTAAATAACTTAACTATAAATACGAATTTACGTTATTCAATAACACAAATGAATTTTTTATTGCGTTTCCCTGAGTGCTTTCGTTTTCCTCGTTTCAGTATTTCTATTGTTTTGTTTTTCTAATATATATTTCTACACTTGCAGATAGATTATAACAAAAATATGGTATAGTAAATATCAGAACTACACATAGCTTGCATAGCAAATTGAAATAGGTATATACATAAGCCTGTAGTTTCCATCATTCTTATTAAAAAGTTAATAAGACTCGGCAAGTGAAACTCTCCATTTTGTAGGACAATAAGAGCAGATATAGGGGATTCACAGTTTCTTTTAGAGATCCAGCTTCGAAGGAAGGAGACACAGTTAAAATATATTCAGACAACTCACCAAAGTAAAAAAAGAAAAGTATCGTGGGGCTGCTGTGTAACCAAAGTTTGTACCCAAATGGGAACTAAAATTTCAACTATATATGAGTTACAGTTTCAATCATAAACTTGAAAATAGCAATA
>JAHZNE010003228.1:0-64061 GCA_027744055.1 Callyntrura sp. NNG-2020
CTGGTAACTAATAGATAAATATAACAGATAAGTATAGTGTCAAGCCCTCCAATAGTTTTAGCTAAAGATACATATCTTATCTTTATCTTCGCTTTATCTTTATCTGAGTCGAGGTAGATAACAAACTCTGCACTACAGTGTATCTTAATAAACTTGATTGCAGTGTGCGAATGCTACCTGACAAATTGCCATGAAATTTCTGCCAGAAAAATTGGAGGTCGAACCGAACTCCAATGTATGACTGCATGTCTTATCATTTCATAGTTGGCCTATCTTTTTTGTTTGAATTTACTTAAATATTGTTGTTACCTTCCAGTAACACTAGTTTCAATAATTAGGATCGCTAAATGGCTTGTACTTAACCTTTTTGAATTGTAAAGATTATTGGTTTGAATTGACCTTGCTAAATTGACTTGGATGTTGGATTGTGGAATTACCGTAGCAATGTTATATATATGTAAAAGCTACTACAATACAATGCTAAAATGCTTAAAATATTATCATCAGCATTTTGACTATGTGCGGAACAAAATGACCAAAACCAAAAATGAAAGTTAAGGGTAATAGAAACATCGTGGTTGGTCCCTCCCACCTCCTTGTACATAGCCGTGCACAACTTATTTTTTCGTTATATGTGCATATATACATACATAACGGAAAAATAAATTAACCCGGTTTTCTCGGAAATAAAACCAACAATTTTTCTGAATATTTGCAATTATGTAGATTAAACCATTCTCTTTCAAACGTTGGTTTGAAATTTTTTAAAGTCACGGGTTATGTAGTTATTCAATTGAAATGTTAGGGGGTTATACACGGCTATGTACAAGGAGATGGGAGGGACCAACCACAATGTTTCTAAAATCCTTAAATATGAATGTAACAAGTATGAATTCAACGGCGCCATCAATAATACCATCAAATTCAATGGTCCAAAATCTATGGATGGAACTCAAATTAACAGACGACCGTCCTTTTTCTTTACAAATTAGTTCAAATTCAAATTACACATAATATGAACACGATACAAATATCGTCAATCGGCAAATGGTCATTGTAAAATGCTCCGGGGTGTTGTGAGAAAAAAATTGTATTTCTGCGTGCATTATGATTTTGTATGCTAATGTTTCCACCTTTTCATCATCGACCGAACCTGGTTTTATCTCGTTTCTTGTGAACATATGTATTAATTTCGAAGAATAATGAAAACAAGTAAAAATGACGCTAAATACAATATGCAGTTCAATGCAGTCTTATTAACATGCAGTTCAATGCAGTCTTATTAACATGCATTTGTATGCAGTTTAAAATACCAGTAAAATAAGAGTTTTTACCCACCTGTTGAGTACCCTCCCCTTTCTTTCCCATTGTTTTTGAGCAGGCCAGACTGCAAAAATTCTTTTTCCTCACTTGAAATGTCCGTTTAACACCGTATCGACCACAGGCGTGACATTGGGCTGGAACAAAGAACATACATAAATTACGAATTGCTTACCTATCTTTCATCTCACCAAGTCTAGTTTAAAAACACATACTGCTATAATCTTCTAAAACTGGTGGCGCTGGGGAAACACGAGAAGGTCCTGGTTCCCTTCTTCCAGTACCATTGGAGCTCTCAGGAGCAGATCCTGCTGAAAATGAAGGAAGAGTTGGTGGTTTTACACTATTCGGAGAAGTGACAAGTGTTATTGAGACACCATTACTAGCCAATGCTGCCGTATTACCACTCCATATAGAAGAAGACGAGGACGGGGAGCCTGGTTTGTTGAAAGAGGGAAGTCGACCAGGGTTGCAAACACCTACAGAAAATAAAATATGCAAAATTCAGTGAAAACCTAACCCAGTACGTGTTGTCACCAGTAATCGCCGTAGCACAAATTTCTGTTATTTCTAAAATTAAGTTTGCAAAATTCTGGTTTGTTTTTAAAGATAGTATATAGAGCAGGCCTATTCTACCATTCTCAGTATCAACATCAGGTTCCACTTCAAGGGTTAGATCAGGTGGTCGTCTGGTAAAAACCGACGGAAACCACTCATCATCTTCGTCACTTGAAAACTGCCAGTGCGGTTTACGTTCCGCAATCACTTGTCTCAACCGATCAATTTCATCCTCAGAGTCAGTGTCAGATTCACTGCTCTCCATAAATGCAATTCTCATATCATGTGCCATATCTGCCTCATTGTATATGTCAATGAATTCCGCTTCCTCTCTAATTACATTTTCAATTGGACCTCCATCCTCATCTACCTCCATTATTTCATTTTCATCTGCACCTACATCATCTCCCTCACTTATTTCATTTTCACCTGCACCGCTATTTTGTTCTACCTCCATTATTTCATTTTCACCTGTAGTGTTATCCTCTTCTACCTCCATTATTTCATTTTCACCTGCACCACTATACTCCTCTTCCTGCCCACTTTCATATTCACCTGCACTACTATACTCCTCTTCATCCCCACTTTCATATTCACCTGCACTACTATACTCGTCCTCCCCACTTCCATATTCACCTGAACTACTATACTCCGCTTCCTCCCCACTTTCATATTCCCCTGCACTACTATACTCCTCTTCCTCCCTATTTTCATTTTCACTTGCACCGTTATCCTCCTCTTCCTCTCCTATTTCATTTTCACCTGCACCTCTATCCTCTTCTTCCGCCCCTATTTCATTTTCACCTGCACGTCTATCTTCTTCTTCCTCCCCTATTTCATTTTCACCTGCTCCTCTGACCTCTTCTTCCTCCCCCATTTCATTTTCACCTGCAATAATATCCTCTTCTTCTTCCTTAATTTCAATGTCACCTGCACTTCCATTCTCACCTTCCTCCTTAATGTCCATTTCACCTGCACTACTATCCTCCTCTTCGTCCATTTTCCTATGTCCTTTATACATAGTGCAATACCCGTCTAAGGGCCTATTCCCTTCCACCACCTAAAAGCGGACTTAATAGTCTTTGGTAGGGCCTCAACAACGCAATAAAAACCTAACAACACGTCACTTATGGAACCACATTGAAGTAAACACGCGGAAATCCAAGGACGCACTGCCTACAAGTGACGCTTCTTTCTTCTCCACTATCCCATCTCCTCGGATACAAAACCATAGAGATCCTTTCCTCTACGCTACGCTTCTTCTTGAGCTCTGAGCTGTGATGCTGCGCTCTTTCTTCCCTTTTCGCACAACGCACCACTGGAACGAGCAACGTTACAGGAGTCTATAGAGACGAATGTACCTCCTATACCTCGATTTACAATTAGCTGTGATTTCGTGTAGAGTCATAAAGTACACATACGACCATAAAGAAATATATTATTCTTAAAAACGGCCAACTGGAAGAAGACACGCGAACATGGAGTCAACAAGATTACAGCTACAACGCACACTACCAACTATGCGGTAGCAAGATCTCACTCTCTTCTACTTGTCCCTGCGTTCTCTTGTACCCTCTCTCCAGTCTCCACGCTTCTAGATTCGCATCATCGTGTGATCGTGTGATACGATTCGTATCATGTAGATTTCAGAACGGAGAACGAACCAAGTGAAATCACAGAAACCACACGCTTTAAATGTATTGGTCTTCGGGGTATGGAGTGCTTTTCTCCCTTTATCTCCTCCCCCCCCTTTGCACACTCTATTTTTCGATTCGCCCCCTTGGTGAAACCTTCACGCTTTGGGCGTCAACGAAGGCAACGAATACGTTGATTGGCCCAACAAGGTGAAATGGTAAAAGGCTTGATAGTTAATCTAATCACAAGTGAGAACTTGATGAGTCTTCCTTTCTGAGGAAGTTAGGGAAATTGTCATTTTCCGCCAATTTCCTGCTCTTTGCTGCACGTTTTTAATAATTTGAGGATTCTTGCTGTTCTACACGACACGACAGTCGATCGACAAGTGAGTAAAGAAGTACATAAATCGGATCTTATAAAGATGTTGTCAATATGCTTAAAAAAACAGATACAGAGCACTCGTCCTATTCCCCTCATCTTTCATCACTCTCCCCGTTGCAGACTGTGTAAGCCTAATCGTAATAAAAAATATGACGTTTCACTAACTTAACGACTCGAAAGGAGCCGAGAAGAGCGGGATGCTAGGGATGCTGTAACATCATCCTCACTCGAAACCAAGACGCGGCCCCACATCTCTGCTGTGCATTAAAAAAAATGCCCAATACACACTACACGTCTCTAGCCATCATGCCTAGCATGTCGTCAAATGTCCTAAAATACTTTACTGCCTACTTCCCTCTCGCAATGTGCGAATAACAATTATTTGCGAGGCGACTCCATCTATTTTATGGTTAAAAACCTTTTGCCGTCGTTGGTAGTAGATAAAGTTTTCATTTTGCCTTTTGCCAGAG
Source organism: Callyntrura sp. NNG-2020 (assembly GCA_027744055.1). Lineage (NCBI taxonomy): Eukaryota > Metazoa > Arthropoda > Collembola > Entomobryomorpha > Paronellidae > Callyntrura > Callyntrura sp. NNG-2020. The sequence continues at coordinate 4,365 of JAHZNE010003228.1, forward strand.
CGAGGAAGAAAATCATGGCTTCTCCCACCGCATTGTTCGCAGGTGATAAATTTTTTAATTGATTGTATTTTACATTGAGGGCTAGATAACACTTAATGTGTGGACGATTCTCTATTCAAATCTATCTCTGAGATCTCTGAGAGTAAAAATGCTAATGAGCTCATGATGAATGATGAAAAGGAAAACTTTAGTTGGTAAATTGGTAATCCACACACTAATATTGGAGTTTATTGTTTGTGTTTTTCTGCTCTATGACTGCTTCGCTCATGTAACCCAACTACTCTTCTACTAATAAAGCCTCTATAGCACATTATAAGTTCTATAAATAATAATATTATGACCCATAAATCATGTCCTCCAATTTACTTCGTGTGTTTCGTTTAGATTTTACAAGACCACTAGAGAGAGCGAGAGAGAGAGAGAGAGAGAGACTTTCTTCCCTGCTGTAGGAACGGTGCTGCATAGAAATCCTCCAAGTTTTTATGTACTTTTTTTCTGGTCCGTTACGCAAATACATTATCACCCTTTGTTAATGATTATAAGCTGAAGCTGCGAAGGAATAATATTTTAACACGTTTCAAATGGGAAATGAAATCGTCGTAAAGTCGTATATGGCACGGACTTGCACCTAATCTTAAGTGTGGATAGTAATGATACGCCATATTAGCAGTTTGTTCCCCACTCACCAGTTGTCATTTTGTTAGTACAAATTGTTATGCGCTTTTGTGCATTGGGTGGGTACAGTAGTGTAATCTCGAATTCAAACTCATAGCGTCATAGTAAATGAGATATGATGATGACGCCTGAGGGACGAATATTTTGTACAGAAAGTGGTTTATCATTAAGATATACTGGATATCACTTCATTCACCCCTATTGACCCTGAACATGACCTTCCCAAAAGCATTAATTCTTATTCGGTCACATAATTTCATGTTGTGTCCTTTAGTCTTTTATTCTGATGATGAATTGATGAAGAATAAATCTGATATGATGGTTAATATTAATATTATAAGCAGTGGTAGCATTTACATTATTTACAATATTTTTTATTGTCCCATATAAAGCCCCCTCCCGACTGAATTTTTTAGTATTTAAATTCCCCAATAATGCCATGCTATTTGTTACACGTACCAGCAAAAAATAAAAACATAACCTTGTAAAAGTAGATGATATCATGCCAGATTGGCAGACACTCACCAGAGATATTCACGGAGGTTTTGTCATTCGAACCAGCCATTGTTATTACTTTTTTAAGAGATGATAGTTATCATTCGTTTTGAATATCCACATCCACCTCAATTGACATGAGGGTGGCAGCTGCAGATGAATTCTACGTTCATGAGGACGTCTTTCACGATCTCGTTCATAATACCATTTACCTCACCCTTCACTGGTTACCACCACCCACGCAAAATATACGTCAGCTTTCACTCGACGATTTTGTCCTTCGCTTTCTTTTGGGTAGGTGGGTGTAGCGAATATGGAGAACGTATACTAGGCGACAGGATATTATGATGATGCTGCAGCGCGCGAGTAATAATAATAATAATAACAACAACAACAAGAAGCGCAGAACTGTGTATTTTAATGCCCCAATAAAGTTTTCAGTCACTGGATGATGATGATAGCACTATATGCTAATTTTGACCAACTTGGGAAGGTCCTCCTCACTTTCACTGTGACGAGCGCGCTTTTTTCTTTTTCTAGTTTATGAAATAAGTTGCATTCTCCCGACCCTGCCACACGTAATTTCTACTGACACCCCCAAACACACATTGATTGTTGAAGTGCTGTTACGCTGCTACAACTCCGGTGTTTTCCCGCACTGTTGATAAAAATCAAGAGTAACGTATTTAGAGGAATCAGGGACGACAGTAAAAACACACGAGTGGAGATTAAAAATAGATCAGTAGTGGTGAGATCGCTGTTAAACTTTTAGTTTGTATTTCTGTATACCACTACAACTACTACAACAGTATTCGTATATATGTGCATATGTTATTTAGACAAATCCCACACACAAAACAAACTACAGCGTGTAGCGTCAAGCAGCTAGCTATTATGCAGGAGCACAGCAGTGGCGTTGCGTAACCCCAATTTTTTGGAAACACGAATGAGCACAAATAATATAAATATACGGTTAGTGCAAACTTTTTGAACACACTGGACCCATTCATCCAGAGTCGCAATCGCAGTTCCCATCCTCCCCGTATTCTCCTCTCATCAGCCTCTTCTTCGTCATCATCATCACCATCATCATCGTCGACACTGTATGAATAAAAGGAATTGCATGCATTTTACCTCTTCTCTTCATTTTTGCCATCTCTCCTGCTCCACACGGTAGTAACTTACATGTTTGGTTGTTGTGGAAGTATCCAAGCCGAAAGGGAACATAAAACATTCTTCCAAAAATACTATTTTATGCCACTTTGTCTTTGATCACTCTCAGTATCTTCGTCTCAACGAGCCACCAACCAGTAGTATTCGTATTCTTACTTTGGGTAATAATAATAATAATAATCACCGCTTGTTGTAATCCAAGCCAGTAGTAGTCCCGCAATGAAATCGTAAGATCCGTCGCGTCAGAGAAGAGGAGTTTTTTAAGCAAGCAATCCATCCAGTTTACTGGTGGTGGTAGTAATTTGGTAGTAATAGCAATAACAACAAATGGTAAGCATAAGTGCACAATTGTGGCACATGTTGCTGTTGGAGGTGGGGAGGTAGCGGTAGCGCGATAACATTAATAGTAACTAGCCAGTAATACTTTCCAACATCTTACTCGACATTACCATGCAACCATTTATTTATCTCTCTGCTGACGTGAAAGAAACTCGTATCAAGTAATGCTAATCTTGGGCTTCTTCTGGCTTAACGTGTTTCACTGACCACTATGCATGCTACCAAGTAAGCAGAGATAAGTTTCAGATGACGAGAAAAGAAGTGGAACATTATCAAGATAGTGAATAAGGAAAAAGAAGTACTGCACGGGGCGCCACATATGCATGCATATACACAAGGATTTTCTTTTAGGTAGGTTGACTACGTTTCGAGTGGAAATGGAAGATTTATTGGGTAACCGACGACAGACTGGAGTCACCACTGGATTGACGAGTTGCCAGTTCTGCGCATGGGGAAGAGTGAGGCGCATGAACGTAAGAATCTTTGTCTCGCCATTTAATGTATGGTAATTTCTCGCAAGCATATAACATAAAAAAGCAATCTCATAAAACCGCCTTCTCGCGCTGCCAGCGTAACATGTATTAAGCATGTTATTATTATTATTATTATTATTATTCCTGCTAAAAATTCGTGTGGTTATCCATTCTCTGTTATCGTGCGGTAATAGGGTGACACAGGGGAGCATATTTACGAACAGTATATACGAACAGATCAAGCAAAACACGGCATGTACTCTGCAGAGACATGTTAGCACAACGCAACATCATCATCATCATCACCACCACAGCACACAAATTGATATAAACAAGCAGCTTGAGTGCAACTCGTTGGAACCTGGGCATATGATACAAAAAGCAGGAGTAATTAGGTTGCTACTTGACTACCAGTAGTGCCAGATAAGATTATTTTGCGCTAATTTATGACACGCTTGGGCAACTGAGGGATGCCATCTGATAAGAGCATGGTCATTACAAAGTACTCACAATGACGACAATTAGCCACTTGAAATGTGTGCATACTGACCTAGCGTAATACTGACCTAATGCAGGTGTATTGCAGCAAGTCGCATTGTCTAAACGACACGGTAACGATTGAAATATGACCGATTATTGAGTATTTTGCATTTTGTCATCGGAGATAATAGTACTTCAACCTAAATAAAAATTCCAGCGTTCATGCTCTTCCATAGCTACGGCACACCCACATATCCAACCAAGGAGTCTGCTTTCCCTGTACAGTTCACAGCATCCTTCCAATCGACCCAGGACTAATAATGACATGCATATATGCTGGAAGCTGGAATAAAAATGCTAAATGTCTTCGTCTCCACATTTCCTCCACACTTGCATAAAGTGCGAGTTTATCATCCTTCATCACTTGAAAGATTCATGATGACATCGTGCCAAGTGCGAGTAATAACCGCTATCCTGCTAATTAACGGAGTGGTAGACAAAAATATGAATATCTTTATTCGAAGTAGGTATTTAAATTCGCCCTAGTAATAGTCGCTTAAGACCGCCTCCGTAGTTAACATGAACTTATCATCATCATCATCTTCAGTTTTAACGACCCACCAACTACAAAGTCAGGTGAGCAAATGAGTCATTTGATAAAGAGGAAAACGGGGTATAACTAACTATATGTATGGAAATATTATCTTTAAATGTTAAAGCTATACAGTTTTTCTGCCGCCACAAACATTTACTACGTGCATGAAAGGACAAAATATACATGGTGCTACGTGCTACAATATGAACCACGAGCTGGTCTGGTAATTTCTGTTGGGAGTTTCAGAGGGACAAGTTTATAAGCGTCGAGAGCTATAACGCACCGTCAAGCATTAGCAGTTATCACTGGTAACCCCCCACTGACTGTATGCCGATATTATTGCCGATATTGCATTTATGGGTTCATTAAGTAAGTTGCACACGTTACGTCGTAAGTTACGTACGAATAAAATGTCGCCGAACAAAAACAAAGGCAAATAACAGCATCACAGTCAGCGTCGTTATCGTGTTAGTAGCAAGTGATAGACGATTAATTCTTCACATATATTATATTCCAAGTAAAACTTAAAACGAACAGAAAAATTATTCAAGTCAGTTTTAACTCACCATATCTATTTTAACGAGGGATCTTTGACTTTCCACCTTATTTCTCTCCAGGAAGAAGATTATTCAATATTTTACAGATTAACCCATCAAACATGTTGCTTACTCAGTACAAGACCTGTTGTTCACTGCTTTACAGTTGATATAGTTTTTATAAGCGTCTCGTCTTTAACTTTTGGGCAGTAGTCACTTTTTCTGTCTCTTATCACTCAAGCACGGTTGAATTTCATATTTCTTAACGAACACATTTGTCAGACTGCAAAAATTAGTTATCGCTGCATTTTACAAAAAAAATGGATGTATGATGTCACTTTTAGTTTATTTGTCCACGTACACAGGAAGACACTTAATAGTTTTATGTCTCAAGTCTTTACATGATGACAGACAACTTTGAAGTAGCACTTTTTACAGTGTTCTCGCCCTTTTATATTCTCGCCGCTCCGCTCCACAAAATTAGCCGTAGACTGTGTGTAACTTGCAGGGATCCTTCCCCGTGTTCATTTGTTTTACAAGGATGTATATATAATCTTACGTTAAAATATTTAGTAACTAACTGTCGTCAAAAAAGTTAAAAGTTAGAAAGATCTACTGGAACAACCCACAGTTACACATATTAATGTATAAACAACAGTTTGTTTTAAAAACAACAACTAGATATTATAATTTCTGACGGACATCCTCTTATTCTTGCTTAGACAATAAATCCAAATCCTTCGAAAAGTATATAAATGCGTAGGTTTAAACAAGCTGGCTCCAGGTTTCTACCTTTTTTATATCTCAATTCAACCTTGTGTGAAATTTCAACACTTATATACTTGAGAAAGATAACGAAATGGATAATATTCAAAGTAGTTATCATCAGCATCAGCCATTCAAGGAATCAGTTTCTTCACGAAACACAATTTTTTTGTAGCAACCTCCTTACAGAGTAACTTAACGTAGGTATTATGCATAAAATTTTCGTAATCCAGTCCCCAGTTGGTAAATTTTAATTCTGCGTCGTGTTCGTGATTGCTAAACGTGAAGATTTAAAAATTCTCTTTGGTATTATTATACGGGACGTTAGGAAGATGTGATGATGACACAATTACTTCACACATTGATGATACCGTCACTTCACCACTACTCTTCACACTACTGTCCTTGATAATTTAAAATGGTGATTTAAAATAATGTGATGTTCCCATAAAATATCTCTCTCCTTGTTTCATTGACTGACACCTCAAATAACATGTTTGGTGGCTTTTGTGGAATAAATTGAGTTGCTCGTCTATAGATAGAATATGATCACCAAAACACTATTAAACGCAACATTCCCTCTGTGCACCAATAGTAACATCAACGGAAATCAGACTGCGACAGAAGCAACAATACTGTAGGAAGCGCTTAGGTTGTCGTTTGTCTGCCCTTTTCCGGGGAACTTGTCAAAAATGTTTTTAAAATCCACAATAAACTCCAATTTTCCCTATTTATCTCCCCCATAAACCTCCCCACATTTGTCCGCTTTCTCTCCTTAATTTTTCCCCAGAGTGACAATAATAACTCTAGCTCCTTCCCTTGGAAACCTTGGCACGTCGTGTCCCTTCCACTACTCAATTCCTTCAAGGAAAAGAGAGAGAAAAAATGTATCTACACCAAGGAACCACGTCAAGTTTCCATGGTTTTGATTTCTGCGTAAGTGCGCAAACGGCACAGTGTATTTCTCTGATGTTAAACCCAAACGGTATTTTTAAGTAAAATAATAAAGACACGGAACAGAGAGAGATAGATAGATATAGATAGAGAGAGAGAGAGGAATAGAGGACACACAAGAAGTGGAGAAGCGCACAGTAAATTGGATGATGTGAATGTGACGATGATGTGATGTTGTGAGAGGAGCAGCAGCAGGAGAAAGAAGAGATTACACCATAGGTAGTTGGACATTCATCCCGTGTACACATAATATCATCATCCTGTCATGCATTTTACAAGGCTCTCTCTCTCTCCTTCTGTCTCTCACCATTTTCCCAAGCACCCAGAAAGAAACAACAACGGCGCGGAGTGTGCTGGGCCGTGTACTTTTTACCTACTACCGTCGTCGTCTCTACCAACCCAATACAACTCACAAACAACGAAACTAGTCTGTTGCGGAGACGGTAGAAGGATTAACACACACATATTCTCTTCATTATTTTAGCATGGACGGATAGTAATGGATTGGATATATGGATAAAGCAAACACACTCTGTGACGATTACTATGAGACGACGACGACGATCTAACAACATCTATGGCAATAATAGGGAAGAAGAAAGAGAGGATAAATTTTTATGTAGGAGAAATAACATCACCGACTGCCAGTCAGCCAACAGAGAATATAAATGCGAATGATGAGATTTGAGTAGTCGTTTTTTAACGCTTTAAATAAATAACAAGGACGGTAAAGAAATGGAGAGCGAGAGAGAGAGAGAAAGAGAGAAGTAAATGGGCAAAGCCGAATTGGACTTGGGCTTGTTCGAACTAGAGGCTATATAGCTGGGGAAAAAGAGATGTACATTCGTATTAGTTGGGTAGAAGATTTGATACCTGCATTCACATAAGCATGTATACTTACGTAGTTGGTAGTTTAAAAAAAAGAAGGGAAAATAAGGCTGTTTGTGTTTGTTGTGGATTTTAACTTTTTTGGGGAGTTCTCCGTTTCCAACAGGAAAACGGGGCAGAAGAAGAGTGGGGGTATAAATAAACGTTTTACCATTTTCCTCGGGGTTCGATTGGAGTATTGTTGTTACTACCAGGTGGTAGTAGTGGCAAAGGCAGTAAGGTGGATGATGATGATGATGATGATGATTATGATGCTACGTATTTTAAAGAAAAACAGATTTAATATCTGTCTGTGTTTATTCACTTTCTTTTCTAGAGGGGGAAGAGCACACACCGAGTGGAGGAAATTGCAATCGATGAAATGAGGGGGCCCAGGGCAATGTGCGTCAATGTGGAGCAGCAATATTAACATTGTACTTTTTCTCTCACGATTTTGTTTCTTTCACCCTGTTGTGTTTCTGTGTATTCCTCTACCTACTGTCAACTGCGTGGTGACGTTTGGTATTTGGCTACTTTGGTAGACTGGGTTTTGCTGGTGTATCCGACGACGGGTTGTTGTGCCTGGTTGGATTCCAATTTCTTCGGTCTTGGCAGGTAGGGATGAGGGATATTTACAAAATTATATTATAAATAAATAGTGGAGCAAAGATGGGCACCGGCTCATCGTGTCAGCGGAGCGCTGAGCATTCTCTTCTTTCATGAAAGAAACCGCGACCGCTTCCACTGTAAAAAAATGGAGGGAGAATCTGCCATTTCACTGCAATTGTCAGTTGTTTGTTGTTGCAAGTTGTTTATATGTCCAAAGCAAGGAAAAGAAGGATTTCGGATGAATAAACTACATGTAATCTCGCGAAACAAATGGTGCAAACCGGTCATACTGCTGTACTTAAGTAAAGCGACTATTTCGATTTGTTCGAATGTTAAATTCCCAGGATATTCCTAGCAACACCCGGGATGCATAATCTTCCAAGCCTCTAAAATTTCCAAGGATCCTGGAAATGACATTTCAAGATTCCACTGCTAATTTCGATATTTTCAAGCATTTTTGTGGAATCTTTCCATCTTTTTGCGTTTTTTCCTCAATTTTGTCCTATTTTTTTTAAATCCTCCGCCTTGGAAATTTCCAGGGATTCTGAATCCCTGGATCCGGAAGATTGTATATCTCCGGCAACAACAATTAACAGCTAATGCAAATGGTACAATTACACTACAATGTTTAAAGAGAAAAGTGAGGAAAACCCTACAAAATCGAATTTGTAATAAATACATAAAAATACGCAATTTCATTTTTATTTTCAGTACTTCTTAAAATCTTGCAGCAAATCTTCCTTCCACCGTCGTTCCAGTGCCCATCCCAGATGCCACTACTACCTAGTTTCCTTTTTGGTAGGAGTACACTCTGGAGAGAAGAGATACGCAGTGCTTGACTACACTGAACCCTATGGAGATGATGATGACAACGACGGAACAGAGGATTGTGCACCGTAATATATTATGCAGCATAATATGTGCAGTATGACTATGACATTATATACATATATATACCTACGTACAGTTATGATTTGTAACTTGCGGAGATACAAAAATGCTGCAATCGCGTAGGTAGGCAAAGAGGAGGGCAATTGTGATGTCCATCCACTTCGTCTCGTCCTCTTCATGTCTTACGATGATATTGACAATGACGACGACGATATTACCGAATAGTAAATAGTATCATGATTTTTAGCCGTGTGGTTTGTGTATCTGTACGTGTAATAATATATGCAATTGCAATCTGAGTGACTGCGAGAGCTCAATGTTGATTTTGGATACTACGATGGAGCTCATGAGACTATGACTTGACAATCCAACATTTCACAGACACAGAGCTTTCAGACAGGCTTGCTATTTCTATACAACAGCGGTGGCGTTGGAGAGAAAAAAAAATGCAGCGAATGGTTTGGAAGTTTGTATAAATTTTACCAGCATACAGAACAGAGCATCAAGCGTAACTAGTGTTGTCCTCTCTGTCTTTTTTTATACTTCACACAAAGAGAAATAAACCCTGTGATGATGATGAGCTCCTCTCTGCAAAACCATCTTACAGAGCAACAACGTGCCGATGCAAAGCGAAGCATTTTCGTAATCATTCAACATTGTCCACGCATGCATATCATCATCATGTACTCATCCTCAGATTCAATTGTGAAGTCACTAAAAGGACAACAATGGCGACGTTGTTGTCAAACTTTAAAGTTGGGCGTATTCATCATATCACAGGGTGGATGGCACTAGGAACACTATGAGTTAAGAAGAATAAATGCGTGAGATTAAAAAAATATAAGAAATAAACGACTGACGACCAGAGAAACGAGAGAGAGAGAGAGGTTGTTGAAGCTTTACTGGTTTCCTATTACTTACTACGCTAAAAAGTCGTATATTTATGGGGTGGTAGAAAGAAGTAATATTCATATAAATATATTAACTTATGCATGACTCGTATGAGTATGCACGGAGGCAGATCTGATGATGATATTAGGGAACAAAGAAGAAGAAAAAATAACTCAATAGTTGATGAGTGTAAATTCCATGATGATGTTGGTTACAAAAGTCAGTAAACTCTCTCTCTCTCTCTCTCTCTCTTTGCTTGAAAGAAAAAATACGACAAAAAACCAACATGGATTGAGCTGGTGTTGAGTGGAATAGCCACAAAGGCAGCAATAGATGGAGCAATGTTAGCGGCGCTGTGCGGAGTGTTGGGCTAACTTCACTTTGCCAAATAAAAAAAAAGATGCCGACGGCCGTGCACTGCTCCATAGAATGCAGAAAAGGTTTTTTTAAGTTGTGGTAAAGATGGTTTCTTTGTGTGTAGTATTTTAAAGGGGAATGCCGTGGTAGAAGTTATAACCTGAGAAAATCGAAGGTAAAAGTACTATGGGCATGCCCCTACTATCGTAATTTGGAAAGACTTTTTAATGGAGGCCAAAACAAAATTAGTTTCCGTAAGGAAGTGTAATAATTAAAGCATAGCCTGACCATTAAATAGTTCATCAATGTTGTGCATCACGAATAAAATTTCCATCGGTGCAATTATCGGGAAGTTAGGTTAGGTAGCGATATCACTGTCGTCTGCCAATTTGTCTTGTTGTCAACTATAAGGATTATATTTAGGCAGTTAAGGCAAAAGACAAATACTATATGTATTATAGTTATATCAGACTGCCTTGATTTTACAAGATTGGGAAGGTATAAAACAAACGCTATTAGCATGCGATGATGCAGCCCCAAAACAAAAACAGGAAAAGTATAATAAACAGTAAGACAAAGGTTCATTCATGGAGGAAGGATCTAAAGTTGTAAGACTTGAGACATTTAGGTCAAAAGTCCAAGGACTCCTTTTTCCCAGTTTCATTTTAAAACACGACCAGGTTTTTTACAACCTTGTAAAAAATCTAGTCTTGACAAAATGTTATTCGTTAGTATCGTTAGCAATGATTTCTTCAAAAATGTTACGTTTTACGACAGACAAAAGTTGGTCATAATTATCACAGAATATTGTTTTCCTAAGCTTTGCTATCTACAATCGTACCAATGATGTGGTTAAAAATATTGAAATGACAGCTTTCCGAAAAAGGGAAAACTTAAATCGTGGGGATAGATTTGGACATGAAATCGCTGTGGAGGTATGACACTTTGACAAAGGATGGTTTTCTGGAGAAGAAAGGATTGTAATAATATGTGTTTATACTCTATTACGGAACGGAAGGAAGAAAAATGCTTTTACATATTCAGCGTTGCCCGGTGGTGTCTGGTTTTTGTTTATACTAGTGCAGACAACTGCTATCTTTTATCACAGAAATTTGTACGATGAAACTTATTCTAAAATGGCAGGTGCAATGCACGCCCTTACGCAATGCTAGCATGTTAGTGGTTTGGTTATCTCACGCCACAGAGGGAAAATATTGTGGAATATGGAACAACCCAACGACAGCTTGCAGACAGTAGTGTTAGTATTGGAAAATTAATAAATGTATCATGTATACCTATCGATCTGTTAAACTTTCAGAAGAACGAAAACATATAATTTGTGCTTTCGGCACAACAGTCAACAATAAGTTGCATTATTATAACGGGTAGCCTACTACATACTACTACTACAGATATACAATTTCGGTATTAAAACAAAGGCATCAACCAAGAGTCGATATGTTCCGGTTTTACTAAATATCTCTAAGTTTTGTTTTTTTCTGTTTTAATATTTAATATTACTCCGCACTCATCTTGTCAGATACAGATGGGATGTACAAAGAAGGGAGCGACATGATTCAAACCAATGTAGGTCTATAATTGACGCGTAATTACTTTGTTTTCATATTTATGTTCCTCAATTTTCGAAGGCTTTCCAGTATTTTAGGCTTATATGGGGCATGTTTCAAATTGAAATTTGCGGATGAAGAAGACTAAAAAACAAAAACTTTCCCCGGCACGGATGTATCAACAAAATGGTGCCAAAATTGAAAAAATGCGTACAACAATAAAGGAAGTAAAAGTTTTTCCATAAAAGTAATTTTGTTTTGACAATATTCAATACGAATCCCGTACTGACGACTGGTGATGATGACTATTATGATTACGTACGATATCATTACAAAAGATTTAAGATTTAATAATTAGCGGCGTTGTAAATGAAACGGAATAACATTTGGGCTGTATTTGTAGTATCTATTTAACATCAGCAGGATTTGGCATGCAGAACTCGTTAGGTAAATGTTCATTACTTATATATCGTTATGTAGGCGAATCATATTTGTTAGTCAAATATTAAATATATTTTCCAAAAAAGTAGTGAGTAACAATCTTGCTTGCATACCAAGAGTTGAAATCGTTGGCACTGACTGCAGCGTTTGTATAAAATATCATTTTGGGATTTATTATCATTGAATAAAAGCACAAATAATTATGCACAAAGCGCAACCAGTTCCAGTATACTATTAAATGAGGATGCATTTGTTCTCAGTTAAACATTTTACAGTAACAGTATTTCTGTGGGGACGATAGATATGTATTATTACTTTATACGTTAAACTAGAATGAATTGAAAATAATACAGAACGTAATGATATTGCACAAATTACTAATGCGATGCGGGGAACTTTTCTTAACAAATTCCGTCATCTGTGAAAGTTGAACTAAGAAGTGATAATGGATATTGCTGTTAAAAGCTTTAAGTAAGAAAAAATATTTTAAAAAAACTTTCTCAAGATCAGCCCAGTTTCGATACGTCATACGTATGCGTATTCATTCAAAGAGATCGAAAAGGTGGGTATTGTATTGTATATCGCGTTTTTCGTTCATCGCTTTCAAACCCGTTTTCCCTCGTTCTCCCTTTTTCGTTTACGTTTTCCATTTTAAACGATTCCATCTTAAAAACGTCAATTTGTTTAAAATTAAGCAAATTAATTTGATTTCGACAAAATAATCAGGCCGAAACATTTTTGTTGTAAAATGGGTTCATTTATGATGCGCTCCCTTAGTAATTGTTGCCGGTGCACTAAAACTCATTTACACTGCGTTGGACATTTTACAGAGGTGCGTATATGTAACATGATGTTTGAGCATCTCACGTGATAACAATGAGAATATTGCCATAAATTGTCCCTTTTCACTTCACTGCCTAATTTACGTTGTTTATGTAAGGAAGATTTGGTCCAGTCCATCGAAACTGAAATCGATTTGTTTCGTTATTCACTCAAAAACGATAATGTTCATATATTTCTAACGGAAACGAAATACGGCAACACTGTAAGTATGAAGTATCAGAAGAGTATCGTAAGTAATGCTTGTACCAAAGAGTCAATTACATTTTGAGTAATGCCAATGTCACAGAGAAATATGTTTCTGTATCTATCATATTTTGTGTCAGGACTCGAGAGGAGATTATTGCGGAGAAAATTCGCTCTGTGATCTGTGATGGGAAAGGGCATTCCTCATGCAATTGAAATGAGCAGAAATACTATTTATTTTTCAAACTTGCTCACACAAAATTTTTGAGAGTTCTTATTTGCGTTCGGCACATAAAACAAGGAAACTTTTAAACATCACTCAGAAAAATAAAGTTTTAATTCTCTAAATTTAATTTGAAATGAAAATTAATGACAGATTTTCCAAATATGTGCAAGAGGGTCAAAATATTTGATTTTTTTTTAATTAAAAAATTTGTACACCACTCCTGACCATTAAGAACATACTCCTGTTCGCCATAATTACAATATGACCTTTCAGCTTTCAAATCTTACACAGGTACACACACAGTCGCAAAAGTCGCGTAGTAGTCCGCATCGTTTATTCGCTGGAAGCTGTGTTTTGGTGGTACTTGGCACCAAAGTATGTATCTATTTTTGCGTACTGTCGCGTAAAGTCCATCACCTCGTTTCCATGAACATAAAATTTTATCTGTTATCCATAATAAAGAGTGACCATAGAATAGGCACATCTGTGACTAAAATGACATGGTCCAACTTCGTTAAGTTGGTTGTGCTGGTACGCTTGTATTTTTTCAATAGCGTTGACGAACCACTCAAATAAAATCACATTATATATTTATGATGTTTCTGGGTCGGATTCTTAAAGCTCGGGGAAAAACTTCACTCTTCGTAAGTCAATTACCACCACAACATCACTTCCAGTGAATAAAGTGATGTTGGTTACCTGATCATTGCAACAGTTGTGGATGAATTGAAAGCTAAATGCTCAAATTGTAATTATGGTGAACAGGTGTCTGTTCTTAGTGATCCGGAGTGTTCTACAACTTTTTTAAATTGAAAAAAAAAATCAAATATTTTGACCCTCTCTTGCACAAAGTTGGAAGTTCTCAGTCATCAATTTTCATTTCAATTTAAATTTGAAGAATCAAAACTTTACTTTTCTGACTGATGTTTAAAATTTGATCGCAATCTTTTCGGTTCATGTTTATACACGCCGTACATGAGCGTAGACAGTCTTCCTTTCCATTCTTATATGACGAATGCAAAATAAGAGCTCAAAGATTTTATGTCCACAAGTTTGAAGCATAAATCACGTTTTTGCTCATTTGAATACCAATTTATAGTTTTGGTTCAACTGACATTAAACAATTCGATCAGAGTACCTCTTTTATTATAAAGTCATATTGTGACTTCGAGTTGATTTTAAATTTTGATTTGATTAACACCAAACGTAAACCGTTGTAAATTTGCAACGTTTAAATATAACGCGCTAGTAATTTAAACTGTTTTCATTTGCCACCAGTATTTACATCACAAATGGAAAATTTACACCGAAAACGAAACACAAATGAAATATACGAAAAATGAAACATTTCAAAAAAAATATAATGGTTACTTTAAGATGCAGGACCTCCAAGCGAAAATGCAACAGTTGAAGTAAGTAAAAACTTAATACTAAATTGTATTGCACTACATTTAAGTTTTTCATTTTTGATGTAAACTTTCCATTTGTAACAATGTAAAAGCCGATGAGATGATAAATGAAACATTTTAATTACAAGTTCGTAATATTTAAAAGTCGCACATTTACAACAACGGTTTGCGTATGGTGTAATCTGTTACGCCCAATGGTAGTTGGTCTCATCATAGAAATTTAGAAGTTAGATCACAGTGACAGGTTTCTGACTTGTTGCTGAAAAGGGATCATATGATGAAAACTGGGAGTTTGTTTCACTTGTGAAGTGAAAAAAAAATTGAGGGCCTCTTATGAGGAAACCATGATGTAACAGAAACAGAACAGAGCTTTTACTACGGTCGTAAAATTCATTTATTGATGGGACTATCCCATGCTATATACACTCTTTCAAGAACGCACCCATATTGGTCTGGACCTTCTGAAAACCAGAAATCTTACAACACTTTTTATGAAAGACGAATATGCTGTCTATTCTCTAACTATAGACGTAGATGCCGAATATGCCGATTCTTCAGGCAGATGAAACATCTCTGAAAACCTTTTCTCATAATCCAGAGACGTTCCTTTTTTGCATGCAAGAGGACGCATAATACAGAAGCTATTGACTTGAAAGACTCACTCCGACTTTACACGGTTTCAAAGTAGTCCCAAATTGAATTTGATTATTTAGATTATTTGCATGGAATTGAGAGACGGTGTCATATGAAAACGAGTGAATGTAAAAAATATTTAGAATCTTAGATATTTGATGGTATTTGATGAGAAGTTGATGATATGAATTCAGGGACATGATGGAAAATGAATTAAATGTGCAATAGGTGTGCTCTTAGGTGACAGCATAGTTTTTAATGAAGTGCAATGCAGTGACAATAAAAAAGATTTGAACGCTCCAGAATATAAGAAACATACAGGTTTTAATAATGAATTTCCGGAGTTAAACATTTCATTGTTCTTTGCCATAATTATAACAATTAGTAACCCACTTTCTGCATACCACTTTCTCACATGTACAATCTATCAACAGATTTACAAGGTGTTACACAATGTACAATACCCATGGATACAATTTATACACTTTTAATGTTGTATTTTTTACTCAAACTACCCAATTGGTAAACTCTAATGGGTTATATAACAATACATATGTACATTCAGTTATATTTATGGAGATACATTGCTATTCATCTTAAAGTTGATCTATAAGCTATATACCATTATTATTTTGTAGATCTTTTGTAAATTTGTTTAAGCAGACTGGTAGACATGCTTCTTATGTCACTTTAACTTTTGAACTTAAAAACTAAAGTTTTTTTTCTTCAACGAAAACGATTCATCCGACCAACATTTTACACATGATTCAATACACATGTTAAATATATGAAAATGCAAATTTAAATTGGAACTGGAAGTAACATTCATATTTGAAATCTTGATTTTTTTTGACGTTGATTTAAAAAATAAAATCTGAACTCTTAAAATAATCCCAACTCAAAATATGTAGATAAGTTATACATCAATTAAAATAGGAGTCTAATATTGAATATGCAAGCTTATTCCTGTCATTTAAAAAAATGTATAAATAGGAAAGTGTGTTGTACATCATATTATTAACTGTTAAAACGTCTGTTTTTCCACACGTTAGCAGAGTGTTACCTTTCGAAAAGGAGATATAAAAGAATCCCTGTGTAATGAATCGTATAAAAGTTGGCAGTGAAATATAGTAGTAGTAATAGTAGTAGTAGTAGTAGTAGTAGTAGTAATAGTGACATATTATTTTTTTACTGCTGTTCATTGTTAGTAAAACTTGAATATTACACAAATTGAATTACATCCATGAAACTTTACACAAAATGACGCTGTCTTTTGTTTCCTGCAAATTATTCTACAAAGAATAGTACGCCATGGAAGAATAATCAAAATTGCTGAATAATAATAAATTGATATAAAGCTGCGTAATATCTTATATTGTCGGAAAAAGTACATGTTTGTGTAACAATTATTGCAAATTTTACTTACACAACAACACGTTACCAATTTATTTATTTGTAGTAACAAATATAGTACAATACGCGTCTCTACCACGCACAGGTTGCAAGACATTTTTTTAAAGCTTTTGTGTCGTACCGGGTTCAACACACACGAACTGTCATACACGCACGCGGTAAGGTAATAATAATTATATCTGTATCTACGATAAAAACGTGGTTTTTTGTCATTTTAAACTATATACTCTCATTCAATGTTATTTTTTTTTTTCTTTTTTTGTATCAAATGTCGGGAGCTAGTTTCTAAAATTTTGAAAATACAGGTTACAATCAAATAAGATAGAGAAGTAGGTGCTCTCTCTCTCATACTCTGCCCACTTTTTATCTTTCTTTCTTCAAGACTTCTAGATCAGTCTTACTCATTCAGAAATTTCTACGTATTTACACAGTTTATAGCAACTTTCGTTTCCACTTTTTCACTCTCATTGTCAACATATACATAATACATAAATACTTGCTATATGTCTAGGTATATGATACAGTGATACAATAAGAATCTCCAGTTTGGATTAAATAGGATTCATGGAACATTATGATTCACAGTGAATGCTTTTAATATCTGACAAGAGCCATTCCCGAAATTCCGGCCATTACGTACATGTCCTGCCCTCATACATTTCTTTTTTCGATACACAAAACAAGTCGTACAATTTCAGAACCTTTCGTTACAAGCGTTTCTCAGTCCAATTTCTTGTTAGCGCACAGTAAAATGCGTACTTCAACATAGGAAATAAAATCATATCGATGACTAAAATGGTTTTTTTTATTAAAACTAAATGTAGGTAGTTGTGATAGAGTAAATATGTAGTTACTGTTTAGCCTACATCAAAATTGTGTGTGCAGAATTGTGGTAAACCGTTGTTGATTTCGTTAAAAATACGTATATATATATATATAGATAGATATATTTTACTACTTTAAATACACATATCAATTAGTGTTAGTATTTTAAAACGCCTTATCAGAGCTACAGGAACAAATGAGGGACGACCTTTTAAACTGATGTGTGCTAGTACTTTATTATTACGGGGAAAATAGCAAAAAAGTACTATAAAGTATAGACAGGACACTGGTTAGTTTCCGTCATGCCGATGGTGATAACTTGCGTTTTTGGGCTGATGCAAAACCAGCCTGTCCACATTATAGCTTTTTTTTACTTGAAGAACACAGCTTGTGGCCATTCTTCTTGGTAGAAGTCTATGTGGTGCGACAACACAACATATGTCGTTATATACTCCTTAGCGTAGTTACTTTCACTTAAAAATATGTTCAGTTACTCGGAAGCTACCTGTACCGTTGCTAGGCTTAGCATTAACACGCTAGATGCAACTAAACCCGTTGCTCATAAAAGTAACAATAATTATTTTTTTAACCGTAACTTGCCTTTTAATTATGTTTCTTTTTTTAGTATTTCTCCACGACTTTAATGTATAACGACAACAAATACAATTTAAAATGGGTTGATGGGAGTACATTTGATCACTACATGATCGTTTAGGTGGGTGCCATGTTTAAAATGAATATCATGGTGTTTGTTTCTGTTTTAGTGTTTTCTATAATTTACATTGTAATGATAAACTTCCTTGTAAGTAATTAAGGTGACGATGGGGTTGAAGGGTGCAAAAAATATGTAAAAGCTAATAATGATAATGCAGGATCTTGTAAAATGAACAAAAGCATATCGGAATATTGTTTAAATTATTTATTTTTCCCCGTCTTTCTTAACAGGCATCTTATCATCTCATCAAAATCACCAAAGAAAAAATTAAAGCATGCTTCTTCGACTTGATGTTCAACATATAAATTACTTAGCAAGTCAAAAATGAAAACTGAATGTTTTTTTAAAATATGGATACATGGAGATTGCAGTTAAAATTTGAAATACCTGCGTCAAAAAATGTTAAATGTGAAACACCTGAAGTAGTGTGCATGTATCTAGGGTGAATATTCGAATCGAATGGTTGAAAACGTTGTAAACTTTGCTAACGGGATAGTAGTAGTAGCACTCCGTCAACACTAACAGAGTCGTCGTGCCACAAAAGGTAAACGAAACTAATGATTGAATGAATATTGTTGTGATGTGATATATAATAATAGCAACACTAATAATAACGAGCCATCCTCCACGTCTCATTTCGTTTCAAACGCGATAGTTTGTATAGAATAGTACAAGTATATAATATTATTATTATTATTATTATATCTGTTAATAAATGCAATTTCTTCACTAGAATTGATCATCATTCATTTAAATTCATTTTCTCCTCCCTCTCCGTCAATTAATAATAATAACATAATAATGATAACAGTGATAATAATTAAGATACTAATAATTTTTTCTTACCATTAATGATATTTTTATTTTTTTAATGATTTTTATAATAAAAAGGGTAGAATATTGATCTAGTAACTACATTTACCTGTCATTACCATGAAAACTATCTACTCCTCTGTTCTACTATACCGAGTGTACTAATATATGTAATTTACAATAATCGTCTAATAATAATTAGTCTAAATCGCATTTAAATACAAAAATGATTGCCACGATTTTGTCATTTCGCAAACTACGTCTACAAATATTCACCGGACACGCTCCCGCCATTATTAAAGTATGAGCACATAACGTCTTCGTCCTCATCATGTTCATAAACATCACTGTGTCCTTTAAAACATTTCATTCAACAATAAATGCAATTAAAAATTAGGTGTGTGTACATCGTCGATACTTAAAAGTATACACTTACATTTACGGACAACTGGTGGTAAATAAAATTCTACATTTCGCCAAGTATATATTGAAGATCATTTAGCAAAAAACTACAGTTTGCATATTATTATTCTTAGATACTACAATTGTTGATTTAAATGTTTCGTACTTGTTTATACGTTTAAGTGATAGAAAAAGCTCCAAATTGTTTCATTCTTAACTTGTCTTAAACAAAAGTTTCAACGGAGAAAAAAAATTGGTTGCTTAACCAAATACCACGCATTCTCCAAGAGAGGCTATGAAAGCTATCGTTTGAATCATTTGAAATTTATTATTGTTTCTTTCCATATGAATGTATAAAGAGGCTAACTAAAAAGGTTCTTGTAAAGAGCTGTACTGTGCTATTTTGTAAGTCATTCATAATAAGTAGTTAAAGTACGGGAATAGCAAATAGCAATCATAATAATATCGTAAATATCTCGCTCATATCGTTCCACTAACATTCACAACAACAATTGTCAAACATACGAATGAAATTAGTGATGTAGTATGTAGTAACAATTCTACTGTTAAGTAAACTGTAAGTGCAATATATGTTTATATACAAATTAGAGTATGTACCTAGCGGATATATGTATGATAAGCTTTATAGTAATGTATATACACATGTAACCAGTAATGTATACACAATATATATGTATATATTACACAATATACATTTATAATATATAGTTATAGAGTCGCATGTTTCATATTTAAGAATGTTTCACAACAATCACTCCAGGTCGAAGTTGTTGCTGTTGGAGATGGAACTGGGAGATTGTTGTTTGTTGTGGTGGTTGCTGGTGTGCAATTTGAGGATGATGATGTTGAATATGAATATGATGTTGTGGAGGAGGAGACGGACTTCTAGAGACAGGACGATACTCAAGATTTATTGGCTGGTCCTCCAGTTCATTTGACCTGGCCAGTCGGTTCAAGACATGGTGTTTCAGAGAGGTGACAGTGGTGGACACTGGGACAACAGTGGCAGACGTCTGGTGGTATGAAGTTTGATGCATCGCCTCTGCTGGAGCTACAGTGAAGGTGGTCAAAGCCAAGGGCTTGTCAATAACAGCTACGGGCTTGTAACTGGGTTGACAAGGTGCACTCCAAGGTTGCCTAACTGTGGCTACCTGAGCTATTGGAGACATGTATTCAACTGGAGAATTTACAGAGGAGCTACATACTTCCATCGCTCGAGGAGGTGATGCACTGGGTGGAGATACAGAGCTGCGAGGTGGAGAGCGATCATCCGCAAATAAGTGGTCACCTTCTAATTGCCGGATTGCCTCCACAATGGAGTTTAAGTTATGACGAACTCTGTAGATTCAAGCAAGACAGTACAACAATATTACTACATGATGCATACACAAGAAGCGCAAAATATACGTTCTACACATTAGTAAATTTTTCATTCGTTTCTGCATACCTGTAGTCATCGTATGAATTTCGAGCCGGAGTTGACACACGGTGGTACACCTCGGTTTCCTCAACAGTTTGCATCCTGCATATCAATAATAATACAAGTTAGGTTCCGTCTTCCTAATGTCGACCATGTATACCTTGAACATATATTTTTAAATTTGACACTGACCTCTCATGCTCATATTTTTGCTGCTGTGGTTGTTGTTGTTGTTGTTGCTGCTGCTGCTGTTGTGGTGGTGGTGGTGGAGGTGCCGGTTCGTGCTGAACGTAAACAATTTGTGGCTCGATAATTTGCTGTTGCTGTTGTTGTTGCTGCTGCTCTTGTTCCTGATGATTATGGCGCATAGTGCTCAACGTGTCTTCCAAGTTCAGTCTGTGTCGTCTCTCTCGGTCCAACTGCATTCTCAAACCCATCGTTTCCCTCCTTAATTCTGCCACCTCGTTTCTGTATTCCTCCCCATTGTGATCCGGGGACATGCTTCCGATACCTTCATCTGCAGATTCAACAGAACCTGAAAATATGAAAGGCTCTTTGTGAATGGAATGTCATCGCGACATAAACTATAAATATTACTCTACTACCAATTTATCCATCCATTTACGAACCATTAATTTCGGAAAAGGGAAATCATTTCCCTGAAATTTAACTCTCCCGCACAAACCCTTTCTTTCCATACCGCATCATATTCGCCTTTTCATATTAAGCCGCTTCATTATTTTTCTATTGACTCTCCGACATCACCTTATTATGAAAACCTTTCGTATTCTTCTTTCCTACGTATATCGATGCATATTTTGGCAGCCTCTTACATAACACCATACAACCCAAATAAGTCCATGCATGCTACTACTTACTACATAGGTTACCTCATCAACATAATATTGTTACCTAAAGAAGACGACAGCATTACATTATCTCATTTTACCAACAATCTTTTCCCAACACAACGGCGGTGAAAGACCTGCGTTGGAGGGCATGAAGGCTCTTCATATAATAATATCGCATCGCTCGATACGTTCCGACGAGACGTCTACCATCGATCCACTACTACTCTCGATCTCTACTCCACTCACAAAAACATGCAGACACACACACACTCCAAAAGAGTAAAAATATTTACCATTACCCCACACAGCATGTTCTCCCAAAAATCTACTTTTCCCCTCTCCTAGAGAAACTGCAACAGCCCCAGCATCAGCTTTTACTACTACAAAAAATTCCCCCTATTCTTTCCTACAACTAGCGCCACCATCGCCAACGAATAGCATCCTCCACCATTATGAATCGCTTTCCCTTTACTCTCGCGTGGAACGAG
Organism: Callyntrura sp. NNG-2020; assembly: GCA_027744055.1. Classification (NCBI taxonomy): domain Eukaryota; kingdom Metazoa; phylum Arthropoda; class Collembola; order Entomobryomorpha; family Paronellidae; genus Callyntrura; species Callyntrura sp. NNG-2020. The sequence goes on from JAHZNE010003228.1 coordinate 26,716, forward strand.
TGCGTTTCAACAGTTCCCTTGCAACTCTACATAATATGTCTACATCACCTCCATATGTAACGCCTAACAAGCTTACGTTAAACCTATCACACGGGATTCTACCATAAAGTCTGCTTATACAACACACAGACAGAGTAGACGAGGACTGGGAGGCAAAGCTGTAGACTTTCTATTTTTTTACTACTAAATACGAAAAACTACAACTCCCACATCTTTTTCACCACCACGACCATGCCGTACCAGTCGAGTCAGAGAACCAGACAGACACAAATTTTCCCCCATACACATTTCTACTCCCCAGCTCTCGTAATAATAATCGTAACAGGGAAAGATTCCGTCTACAATGCAGAGAGCACGACGACGCGGCGTAGCATTTTTCACCATTTCCCTGCCACCTCCTGCTTCTCTCTCTCAATTCAAAGAGTTACACTGTGAGAGTGGCATGACGCCAATGCACGTTGTGCAGCACACTACGCTTTTTACACTCCTACATTTCATATTGCATGATCTAACCATACACACACATATCTAGATTACGTTTTGCTTGCACTCTAAGCTTCCTGGACTACTCCTTTTAGCAATGCAGCGTTTTTCCCTCCGTTCTATGGCATCATCCCACAAAACCAACCTACCATAACACCAATTTCACAATGAACGTGAAGGCATGGAGAAATGGATGGAATACTTTTCAGGCTGTTTCTGTTGGAAGCAACTGGGAAGGCTGGTTCCAACTTTCTTTTGCACGAACGTGTATCTACGTTTGTACACACGGTCATGTGATAGTGGTGCTGCTTTAATATTTTTTACTATGTTGGACGGTGTGCTATATGGTGTTGTAACAGCAGGCTAACCAAAGGGCTTTAACCTCTCCGCCATTCATTTTCATTTAATAATACTATCCTATTCCCGTTCCTCTTATCAGGCAGACCGAGCGTAGGTATCAGGCTTGTCAGGCGATGATTACAAAAACCAGATGGATAGATAAATGGTCGTTGGATGGATTTGTTTATTGTAAAAAAATTGATTAGTATCAGTGGGCTAAAAAGAGATGTGTGAACGGAAAGTCGACATATATTGTAAACAGTATTGAAATCTTACCGTCAAGGGTTTTTCTTCGCTTGATGATAGCAGGCGGAGTTTCTCCTGCAGGTGAATGAGGACTCGAGAACACTGTTGTGGATGAGGATGGAGCGTCACCAGATGGGTTTCCTGTAGGTGCACCAGTACCACTTGTATTATTGCCAGCGCTGCTTCCACTACTACTGCTATTGAATCGCTTCATCAGTTGGGAGTTCTGAGCCATCAGCCTTGACTTTTCCTGTTCCAGCTGGTGAATGTACTCGGCCGTCTGTTGCAGAATGGCAGCCTATGGAAGAAAAAAAAAATACGGTCGTTATTAGATTTATTGTTGGTGTTCAACTACCAAATCGGCTCGTAAAATTTTAAATATGAAAATGGCACCGTAAAAACCACACCAGCAACCATTCAAGCCTGTCTACCCCCAACCAAATAGATACTCTGGAAGGAACCAAATCAAATCCTTCTCCATTCACAAACTTTTCCATAGTCATAATATGCCTTCATTGAGAATTATTCCGACAGATATGCAACCGGATAAATTATAACAGAATGAAACAATGCATAGAGAGTAAATATACGGGCATACATCTTTTCCCGTCAATAACTGTACGTTTTCCTGCTGGGTTGTGTCTTGCGCAAAAAGTGGTATGAAACGACACAATTCCAAAAAAATACCGGGATATGGATGATGAAAGACTGCGTGTGACACGTACCATTTCTAGTATTTCATTACTATCGTCCGCTACTTAAAAATCCGCCTATTCCCAAAACTTTCCCGTCAACAGAGAAATGTTTTGGCGGATACATACATAACGGTCGCGTAGTACACGAAATAGGGACAAATTAGCGGTATAAGTGTTCGTGAGGAACTATGTGGAGTTGAGGGACGAGGACGAAGCCGTAAACAGTAAATATACTCAACAGGGTGAATACTTTTTCAAAAGAGTGTGTAAAAATAAATATAGGCTATAATGTCTATACTACTACCATTCTTGACAAAACTTTTTAAAGTGAATTATACACGTCTGGCCTGCCTGAGAAATATTTTCGGGTACGCGACATACATAATGAGTATAATAAAATCTGTTCACCCCTCTCCTGTATTTATAGTACATATTGCATGGCAAGTGGCAACTGTGGCAAAAGTACGTAGGACTCTCTACCATATGAACAAGTTTACATTGACGACAATGTGGTCGGTGTACTACCACCACCGACCAACTGTGCTCTCATATTTTACGATTTACTCCAACTCGGCGGTTCGGCAACTGTTAATGATCCCGTACCGACCAACCGTACTCATATTTGACGATTTATTCCAACTCGGCGGTTCGGCAACTGTTAATGATCCCATTGAATCACATGTGGATATAGGCTCGTAAAGAAAAATCATTTCCCAGCGACAACGACGACGACGACGGTATCACCGTGGTGGTAACAAACTTGGCAAGCATTCCCCCACAAAAGCCTGTATAGTTCAGTGGCAAGAAAATCACGTTGCTATTATTTTATTTCCTGCTCACAGTCGCGCCGGCGAAGCGTCATCATCATCATCATGACCAAGTTGTGCCGTACCACGCGAGAATTGTATTGCCAGCCAGCCAGTCAGTTGACTGCTAAAAAAGTAGTATGGTCAAAAACATAATGTCTCTTTCAGTCAGTCTTTACCACCAGGAAAAGCAACATCATCATCACTCTCATTGTGAGAACGATGCGATGCTAATATTCATGGTCTCATGATCATGCCGCTGCTGCTGCTGTTCAACTTGAACATAAAAAAAGTCAGATGACATCTTACTTTTAAGTACCGCCTCTTTCTGCGTTGCAAAATTGCAATGATAGATCGGATTCAAGACCACTCATTGAAACATATTAATGTTAATTACTAAATGCAATGTAGAACCACTTCGAAAGAAGCGATCCGCTGGTGCGGTTGTTTTCAATGCAATTCAATCCTCCTCATGTAAACTTATGGGAAGCAGCTACACAAAGCACTTCAGTCTGGCTCTGTAAGTTACCTACGTCGTCAATAACAGAGAGCTTTTGTATGATTTTGCATAAATATTAGCATTCAACATGGCTTCTCTCATAGACTACTTTGACAATTAGTGAGTTTTGTTTAAACGGGCACATCAAAAGACACAGTTACAGTTTAATGCATATTTTATGGAAATGTGATAAATTGCTCTTTGAAGATATGCTTTTTTTCGTGATAGTCATCTCCCTAGATGTAGTCACTATTCAAGTTGTGTTCATTAATAAGAAAATTTTTATCTGGTCGACGAAACGATTATATATATTGGAACATTTGGCAATGGGCTTTTCACTTTTTCTATTTCTAGCCGGTAGCGGGAAACTTTTTTGGAGTACAAAAAAATGTTTACACAAAAATTTGTGCACGACACCCGGTTCAACATCATTTTCGTACTTCATGCAAACTAAATTGACTATGACTTCTTCTTCCTCTTATCAAATAATGGATTGTCTACTCGCACTGTACCAAAACCTGGAAAAGTTAATTTTCTGTCGAGAGATACTATACACATGTAAGGGGGTAGGGGTGTGCATATAAGCCAATCAGCCAGCCTTATAATGCATTATACGTCCTTTGCTAAAAATATTCTTTAAGCTGCATACTTTCGCAGATAACAATCTACCACCTGGGGTATTTAAGAACCGTTTACTTTTGCCATCAAAAGAAAACATTCTATCACATGGCTGCTGCTGCTGCTATTCCTTCTCTGAAAGAATACCTCATCATCGGCTGCAATTGCAATAGAGCAATCATTTCTTAGTTCTTGACGTCTCAAGACACTACATACTACTATTCAAACATCACGAAAGTAAAACAACTGCTAAAAACCATTAACCTCACTACTGCTACATTTCATTCCTGTATGATCTGTTGATAATGACAAATGAATGATAATGATACCTTTCTTGTTGCTATGCACATCGTCCACATCCTGCATATAAAATGGTACGATTGCCGAATTTATTTTACCCTTAATTTGTTTATATTTAGCGAGAATAGGATTTGCAAGGGAGCTACCAGACTTTTTTGACAGATTAAAAAATGATCAACATTTGAATGTTGGTTAATAATAACAGTACAGCAAAGAGACTGTATTCTGTGTCTGTGTGTGCTCATAACTGTTTAAATTCACGTCGACGTAGGTATTGAAAGGCAAATGTATGTCTTCTTTCACAAATCCAGACAGGAGAGCAAATATCTTTGTAAATAATCAAATCATCACCAAATCATCCTAGCATGGATGCAATGAAAGCAGACATTTATTTCCGATTGCTACACGCTGCTGCCACACTGTAACCTATCTATGTACCGCCTTTCCCCTCCAAAACATTTGAATGATAATGACTTCGATAAAGGAAAGTCGTCTCCTTGAAAATTCTAACGGCGAAATACTGATGGCTTAACAAATAACGAACTTGTACCAACTTTTGGCAGACACTATTCCCCCTAACAATTTCAGATAGAGAGAGAGACGACTACAAAAGACATAAAGAAGAAAGAGAAGTAAATCGTCTCAACAAGTATCATATCATCCGCATATTATCCGACAGAATTGCAAATGCACAAGCCCCGTTGTTTTGTTTCATCGTCGTCGTTTTCTGCAATCACCCAGCCAAATGTCAATAATAAGATGCCGACAAATAAATTCAGGGAATAGTTTGTTTTCTACCAAAGCGATCATGAAGAGGGTCACAAAATAAATTATCGCACATTGCAACACACTCAATCTTTCAGACAAAAAAGAGGCTTCACTTTGGTCTTCAATACCAACTTCCCATATTGTAAAAGCAATACAAAAGCAATGTTTAAATTGCAAAAATAATGATTACAATGGTGGTGCTAACGTGTGTGTATGTTTGTGTGTGTGAGTGAATTCAATGTCTACTTTCATCGTCTATCTCTCTCTCTGGTATTTTCAATGTCGGCTTGCCAAAAATTTTGTTCAATCAATTCTGCAAAATCTAATAACATCTACCACAGATTTTGTGGTGACATGACACCAAAACGAAAGAAATCACAATGTTAAGCAATTACTACGATTTTCCTCTTTGTTACCGTGCTGCAATTTTTTCTTTTGTACTTTTTCTCTTTTTTGCCTCTCTCCCCATTTATCTCTTGCACCCGAGAATGTGTGGTGTTCAATGACATCAAAGTCAGAGTCGAGACGAAGCATAATGCCGTTAATCCTCCTCATACACATTGACGGACAGATGAGCGGTGAAAAACATAACAGTGTCGTCGTCGTCGTAGTCGACGTCTCTCATTGATATCGTGCAAAGCTGCTGTTGTTGCTGTTATGGCTACAGGCTGACAGAATCAATGCAGTTGATGGCACTGCATCATCATATGCGATACGCGACAGACAGACGAGGTAGCTAAAGTTGCTAAATAACTGAGGAATTCGAAGTCGGTCGTACTATTTACGACACCACCAACGGGGGAAAATCTTCGCCACAGCAGCAGTGAAATGTACTTTTTTTCTACTCTCTTTCTGGCTGTGTGTACATTCAAAATACCAATTTTATTTCCTCTTTTTAAAATAAAATCTGCCTTGCAGTTAGTGCGCCCGTACATTTCCATCCCCACCATCTTTTTTACTTCTTTCCCTGTCTAATTTTAAACATGCAATCCACCACATCCTTCTTCCGTCTGCCTCTGTCTAGTCTAGCCAGAATTCGTGCCAGAAATTTACAGCTGTGCTCACTTTTCTCTCACGACGACTTTCCTCCGTCGTACACATACAAAAGTGATCATAATACAGTTTGTGGCAACAGGAATCCGGAATCCCTGTTTCCATCCCGTGTACTACTGCTCAGTGAGTTGTCTACGTTGCCTGCTCCTGTAACCCAACACTAAACGAGTCAATCTGCTTGAAACTGAAAATCTTTCAAAGTTTTCAATCGCAGCGCAGAGAGAGGCAAAATATTTAGCATCTTCTCCTCTGTGCAACAACCACCACCAGACTTGTTCACATTGCTAGTCTCAAACTTCTCAAGACACCATCACACGAATCCTTTTTTTCCTCTTCACTTTCCCAAAATAATTTCATCTGGAGTGCATCATCCTTCACATCGTGTTCGAGCAAGAAAAGGATATATCTTATAGTAGTTCCCTCCCCATTTTGCATGCCCTGCTGTTGAATCAAACTTAAGTTCAATCCTTCATTTCAAGTTCATTCTTAAAGCTTCTTGGCATTTCATTACTTAAACGTGCAACAACCGCTGGCTGGCACTACCGACTTACACTGTACTGCCTATCCACTTTGTTTAGATACCGCGATAGCATGGTAAATCCGCGTTTTCTTATGTGGTCGACAAGACCAAAATAATTGTATATTTCATGGGGTCATTTAAAACACCCAATAAAAATTACGGTTTCGAAGCCGGTGGCAGGAACGGCAATGCGGTGGTAGAACATGTACGCGTTACAGAAACCCTCCTACGGTGGCGCACATATAACGAATGCAAATTATTATTGCTATTATAATTTACAAGTGTGCAATGTTGCTTCACTTGATTACGACGATGCGTGCGTGGGTACACAGCCAACAACACTGCCAATAAAAATTTACGACCATTTTCTAATTCATATGTGAAGCGCAGAGAACTCCCACCAAATACACAAACATACCTATGACCGTAAATTTTATAACTGGATCGAAGCGGAAAGACGACGAAAAGTTAGAGAAGACAACATTTCATCTGCAGCCAGCCATATCCTTCTCCCGAAAGTGATTTAAGAACACCAAAAAAATATACCTAAATGTCATTATGACTCGTGAAAGCACATTCATTGCAGTTTTATTGTTCGTGTCGCATCGCAACATCATCCAGTCACCATCTTCACAGTAAACCGAAACTTGTATGAATGACTGCCAATAAAAATGTATTTTACGAGGCAAACGACACTTTCCGTGTGACATATTAATGTCGAGTGACATATCATTATCCGAAACAGAAAAAAAACGAGAAGCAAAAGCGCATAAACATTAGCGGAGATATAGTATAACTAAATTTACGACGCAAAAAGAAAATATGTTGACCTGATGCATAACATTTGGAGAATAGAGAGAGATAGAGAGAGAGAGAGAGAGAGAGAGAGAGAGAGATGGCATTAATAAAATTTCAAACTTCATCTTTTATTACCCGCCATAAAATCAATTAATTTCTGGTGAACTTTTCATAAGTCAAGAGGGATATAAATGACATTCCATTTCCCAGGCGAAATCACCACGACTTTGTATCGCGTCAAGTTATATAATTTCCTTTTAAAAAGGGGCATCTGCTTCCAGTTACCGAACATGTATATATACAAGATGTACACAATTTTGAGAGAGATTATTGTAAAATGTCCGCGACAAGCTTTCAATTTGTTCAAGATGAGGTCATAAAATGAATGCGACATTTTGCTAAGAATAATAAAGATGACATGCCCAAGAAGTACATGAGCGAAACAACCGCTGTAAAAAAAACTTGTACTGGAAATAATAAAAAGAATTGGCCAATAAAGAATGGGAAACATTTTTAGGATCTGTCTGTGTTGTGCACATCGTGCCAGACTTGAATGTACCTGTGTACGAGTACGAATGTGCTAATTGTTACATGCAGCAGCAGCGCTGTATTTCAAAACGACACAAGAATCCAATTAGATTATATACAAATTCAAAAATGTAAATAATACTTGCAAATGGTGCACCTCTCTCTCTCTCTCTACCTACCTATCTACAGGCAGAGCTTACTTTAACAGACAGAAAAAATGGAAGCGTAATACAATATAGAATAGGTTTGAAGCAGCTGGTGCTATTCATTCTGAGCTTTGAAAACACACCACCACTCCTAATATCACACCATCCCCGTTTTATATGCGCTCTATTTTCAACAGTACTGCTTCGAATGTTCAAGAACTTGAAGTGCAGCAGCAGCAGGAATCGTAGTCGGCGCGGCAGTCGTAGTGGCAGCCCAATCTTTCCTCCACGCAAGTAAACCCTTTCTTGTCTTGCAAGCACTTTCACATACATGCAATGACTGAAAAAAGGATCAGATGAATAGATGTGATAAAAAGGAAGGTTTATACCTTCCCTTATACCTTATATGAAACTTTTAAAAATTATATATATATATGTATATACATACATACAATATATATACATTCCTTTTCTTTTTCTTACTAAATGCATAGCCGATACTCAGAAAAGGGAAATATATCACTGTATATATAAGACATGTACTGTATACAAACTCGAATAGCATATATTACCTCCGTACATCTATATGTAGGTAGGTGTTTCATACAATATGAAAGTACAAATCCTCTCTCCTCTATATATATATATTCCATCCATAAAAAATAATGTACATCTGCCGCTGATATTATTCCATTCCATTCCACATCCTTTCCCACAAACAGCAACGGAACAGAAAAAAAAGTTTTTTTTTCTTGGGAGACGACGACGCGTATACCATTGACATTACTGCTGTTGTCGGTCGAACGAAATGCACGACGGTGTACCCAGTCAGGGCGAGCGAGGAGAGATCGTACACCCAAAAAAAACTCTTCACATCGCAACAAAGCAGTAACGCGAGAGAGCGAGAGAGAGAGAGACGGGAAACAAGGAAAAAAGAAAGACGCAAGGGTAGTTCAAGGGCAGAAACATTTATTGATTTAAGCTTTCACACCAAGCGAGAGAGAGAGAGAAGCAGGAGTTTTGTACAACGAAAGCGTCCTACTACCTCACCATCGCCACTGCACCATCATCATCATCATCATCGCCATCCCATCATCCTCGTATTTCTCTCGCCGTCGCGCTCTTCCTCCTCACTCCTTCCTTTTATAGATTTAACGTTGCCCTCTTTACCACCCTACCACACACGTACACATCTTCTTCTTCAGAAATGTTATCAACGAACAAGGCAATCTTTTCAAGTCGGAATTTTTTTTGCAGTATCATTACTGTTACCATGACACTGCTCGCCAGCCATACATCATCATCCCAAAAAATTCATAATGCCAACTGCCAACAGAATGAGAATGACTTGAGCAGATTAATATTACATATTATTTCTGGTGAAAAAATCTGCGCACATTTTTCTTCCCTCTTCCCTTCACATTTTTTAAGTGGTATTGTCATTATCACCAGGACTGGTGGTACGGTACGAATCTTACGAAGAAGAAGAAAAAAAACGTTATTTCCGTTCAGTTGATGATGTATTCGTTTTCCCTCATATCAGGCGCCTTGGCCATTAAAAAGGAAACAACGATTGTGGGAAAATACGTGTGTGCGAAGTTAAATGGAAAAATTCGTAAGTTTTTCTTTCTTTCAGAAAACTATTTTTGTTCTGTATACATTAAAAAACATTCACGCCATCTGCTTTAACTTGGCTTTAATATATAACCTGTCGTAAGTTACAGCTTACAACTTTCTTTCTTGTCAGCATTTTAAAAATGCAAAATTTGTTTTTTAAAAATATTTTCTGAATGTAAAGTGTCCATGTTTACGTCGAGTGACCACGTCATCATCATATCATCCCAACTACGTTTAAAGCATAAACTATATTCTTTTTAGAAGATGGAAATTCAGTCCGGTGGCAAACACAAGACGACGACGTGGTTTTCCTCCTCAGCAATTTTTTAAACACACCCTGCAACAGCTGAGAAAGGATGTGCAAGAGTCGAAGAGAGGAACGTGAGTAAAACATTAGGACAATAAAGCATGTGCTCTCATGCAACGTCACTAACGTAAGTAAATTTGTTTTTTTCTTTCGCTTTTTCCTTATTTTGCCACGTTCGTCGCGTCGTCACGAATAGTAGTAGTAAATGGAATCAACTTTATCCCACTAACAAAGGCGCCAACTCTGTTACCCACTTAACCTCCCATATCTCGCTCAGTCTAAGTACACGGGAAACCATAGTTGGGTTCCATGTAACGTAATCAGTATCGTAATTGCGTTTGTGCTGATACTAAAACGAGGGAAAGTTACAGTAAGTGAACCACGAACTTTTCCAATTTTTTTTCATTGAAAAAAATGATGTCATGACACTCCAGACATACAATCATTTTGAACATGTATACTTCGAATTACGGAAGATGGACGGTATACACCAAAAACGATAAAGGCCACAACTTTTTGTCGTAAATGTGCCGGCCGCAGAGTGTCAGTATAGAAATAGCAGAGAGCAGTTACGTACAATCCGTTATGGATATCACCTAAAACGGCAACAAACAACAGCTCCAATATAAAAAAACCAACGATAAAAACGTCGATGAAAAATGGCAACAAACAACCAACCGGCAACTCTGGCCTTTTTGACTTCCCTCGCGTTCACGTGTAAACGAGCATGAGCCGGCTGAAGCAAAATAATAATGCAATTATAATGGTGTTATTGTTGTTGCTAAATGATGAATGAAAAACGAGTTTTCCTAACAGAAGTGCGGTGCAAAAAAACGCGAGAAGGGGATAATGGAGTTTTAATATAATATATGAGCAGTCGTATGTGTATAGTATGCATATGAATACGTGCGTGAACAAAATGACGCTTGAATTACTGGCTAGTAGTGCAGGTAGGGATGTGAATGTAGGTTAATTAGTTTATAATTTTCCTCTTTGTTCAAGCTTGGTGTACATACAGGTTTCACGTTTCTCTCCCAATTGTTGTGTGTGTGTGTGTCGGTGCCGCTGCCGCAAGCGAAAAAAAACAGCAGAGCCGGCCGGCTGTACATTTATTTTTTGGCGTTGCTTGTGAAGGTATAACCGCGCGGCGTATTATCGATAGCGTATTATACAGTACGGAACGTTAACAGCTGTTATTTTAATTTTTTTGCATCTTTTCCACTCTTTGTGTGCTTCCAAAAATTACTTTTAGGTCTTCCATAATCGTTCTACTTATTATTATTACTGCCGTAGAGAGCTACATCATGCAAACCTTTTAAAGTCTGATAAAAAGTAAAAATAGGAAGACAATTTTCGCAATATGGCAAGCGCCGATGCCGTGGCGAATCCCAGAACAATAATCTGCTGGGCTACTACTACTGCCTGTTATGACTACCAAACCTCCCCGGATTAGTTTCCGCTTTGTAACGCTGTGCCGCGTGTGTGTACAGCTTCCTGTGGATTTTAAAATTGCGTTTGAGTGTGTGTTGTGTTGAAGGATTACAAATTTAATTTATTGCATGTCTTCATTTTCTTTAAAAAAACGTAAGTCCTTCAAAAGGCACAATATGTGACGAGCAGAAAGATGGAAGGCGTACACAATTGTCATTTCTTGTAAATCCTCATCATCCACTTCATCATAAAATTAAGGGCAATTTAACGTTCTCAGTAAACGGCCCTCTTCTGCATTTAACTACTTTGTTCTCTTCTGGCGAAGAATGGAGTGGACGTGTTGGACTTTCCGTGAAACAACAAGCATAGTGTGCCAAGGAGTTGCTACTATTGCTACTACAATAATACTGCAAGAACCCTATGGTCCTGGTTTACAACACAACTCTTTTTCTCTCTCCTGGATTGCGTGAATCAACACCATATGTTCGAGTGAGGGAGCGAGAAAAAGCGTCGCTGTTGAAAAAGTGACCAGCTGGCATTCACAATCAACCGCATCGGGTCTCGTCGTCCAATCCTTACGCCAAGAATATTAATCCATCCATATATACCTACCATGCTTAAACTGTTGAACAAAAGAAAAAGATATGATCATGGCGAGATAAAATGACGACGATGCGATCCCTGATCCCTTTTCTTCTTTCCTGCAGATGAAAATTTCGTAATTAGCATGCCACGCGTTAACCACCTGTTCTTGCAAACTTTCAGCTTCGTAATCGTTTACTACACACCACCACCAGCATTTTTTTTTGGTAATAAGGAAAGGAAAAGGAAATTTACTTCAAGATGATGATTATTGTGGCAGCAGTAATGTGCTGTGTGTAAGTGAAGTTGATGCTTATCATCTACACCCGCCAGAGATGCTGGTATCACATCACATATTGGTGCGCCATACTGTAACTGGAGGGAAAGATTTTTCAACCAACTAAACTGATTAGCCCACACTGTGATTGGTAACCAAAAAGGTTGACGACTAGGCGAACTTGGCGGTTACAATAGAAAACAACTGTGGTCTCTTCAACGACAGACCACTGATAGCAAGCACAATCGATAACGATAACAGTAACACCAAAACTCAACGGTCAAAATTTTTGATAATTTTCAAGACACCACCAGTACAACAATGATGATGATGATGATTTGATCCTTCAAAACTGGTCATGTACACGTTACATCGTCAGAAAATCGTCCGTATACTTGAACGTCTGCGGACAAACATACACTACATAACCTTCGAATGTTGCTTTTTGTACACAAAAATACATGAAAACGTAACTGGTTCGTGGTCGTGGTTTCTTTCAATCATCGCAAATAAACTGACGTTTTCCTAATACGTACGAAAATAATACGCTTCACATTTTGTCCATGCCATTTAAGCTGTATATCATACAAGCAATTATCCAACCCTATCATTTTCTTCGCAGATCATCCTTAACCCTTCACCAATTTCGTAGTAAATAACATTTGCGCTGATCTGTTCCCATTTGCCAATATACATCTGCGGCGACGACGTTGTTGCCTGCTTCAATTTTATATTACTCGTCGTACGTAATCAACTCGCTCCTGCAGAAGTTACAAAATCCCCTTTGGAAACCTCGACTTGAATAATAAATTATTTTCTATACACGTTTCGAACAGTTTATTATTATTCGTTGCCGATTTTCCATTTCCTTGAACTGCAACATTGCAACAACATGCAGTTGCAGCTTCCTTTAACCCACAGAAACCCAACTAAACTAAAACCCTAGCGAGCCACAGCCGTTTCTATTTCGTAAAAATGTCAGGTGCAACTTTTACTTGATTACTCTCTCTCCTCTACCCTGGTAGCAGCCAGACGTGGAGGTGGTGTGCTTGTAGTAAATATGCATGTTTTACGTCGCGTAGTAAACAAGGTACGTATTACTGCATTTCTTTTTAAATGACACATTGAACGTTATGCAAGGTAAACTGTGTTTATCAAACTGCAGCAGTAGTCGTACTACTACTCTCTCAGGAAAAACTTTACCTTGCACGCCACGATGATACGATGAAACAGTTCTGTACAATAATTGCTATTAATAATGCTACAACTCCACTCCGGCTCCTTTTTTACAACAGACAGACAGACCACTGCTGTTCTATTCACCGGACTGTTATTATTATGTTCGGAAATAAATTTGACGTGACGACCACATGTTCTCTGCAATATCCGCTCAAACTTTAGTTTGTTAGTCATCATCAAACCAAACCCGGACATCTTACATGTTATACAACTCCACGTATTTTCACAATACTCTCTCTCAACTCAACCAGCTTTCCTAACACATACAAATGCAACAACAGAGAGGACGGGCAGAGAGAGTAAAGTAATGATGGTTACATAAATGATGAGAGTAAAAATGAGAAGGGTTGGCAGACAGACGTTGGTGCCGGCCGGTACAAGGGAATCGTAAAAGCGACAAAAGGACAGGTGTTCCGTGGGAGGGACTCGGTGTGTTTTTCTATTTTCGATGGAGATTCTAATTCATCCGAGGCTGATCTGTTGGAACATATATACGCTGTCTATCACGATGATGACTATATCCGGGCAGGAAATAAGAATTGGGGGACCGTGAGACAAAGACAACTAATTCGATTATTTTGGCTAGATGCCGGGGTATAGGAAATGTGGGGCTTTTAAATATTCCATAATAGTCAAAGGACATTCCTCATTCTCCCCCCAGCCAGATTTACCTCGCAGTAATACGTGATACACAGTATTGTTATTTACGTGTTTCACAAAAAACTCTTCTTTTGCACCGTCCTTTCGTCTAAATCCTCTAATATCAACAAAGAGTACCACTATACCACATAGCCCCAGCAGCAACGGAAATGGCAATCTTTATCTTTATCTCCCTACCAGTGGAAACGTATGTAACATGCTTGCTCACAGACAATATTCTATTGTGCCGTGGCGGGGGCAACATATGACCGGGGAGCCGTAGACCGTAATGCTCATCGTGTGTACAGTCGTTATATCATCATCATCATCATCAGTGGTACAGGTTTATAAAAGTAAACACACTGCGCACAGGAAAACATGAATGTTTCCTCTTTTTATCGTGTTTTTTCTCTTGTTGTGTTGTAATGATTACTTAACAATAATGAACAAGTTGTGTAAGTGATGATGTACCTCTGGTGTCACTGACAAGCCTGCAGATGTAGCCTGTCATAATACTAACTACTATCATTCTACTATTATTGTTAGCTACAGTCTGTATTGTATTTTGAACTCTTCCCTTTCTCCAAGTCTAATGACTTCCCTCTTTGTTCACCTTGTTTGCCTAACCTATCTCAAAATATCTCTCGTATGACGATACGTCCAAAGAACTGGAGAGAGAGAGAGAGAGAGAGAGAGAGAAGTAGCTGATGTCGACGTCGTAAAGAAATTACGAAACATAAAGAGTACGTATCATTGTCCATTATACTTTAGGCCGTCTTCGCTTTGTCAGTACGGAGTACTGACTACTCTGACAATCTTTTTACCACAGACCAAGTATTTATTTAATAAATGACAAATGCCACCATACCCCCATAAAACATTAAACAGCGTCATAGGCCGACAGAGATAAGAAGTACCAACTACCCCCACCACCACCACACTACCAGAGTAAGTTTGGTGAACCTTTTGTAACCCACTACTTCGTCATCTTATCCTTTCAGAAATCTCCATACTTCATTACAGAAACAATCTTTCACAAAGTTATTTATAATCAGGTTAAAAACGGAGTAATATGTCATTAACTAGGTTCATCATCATTTCTTTTTACCGGCCATGTGTAAAGGCTACTTTAAAAACAAGGATTTTCAAAAGGAGATGCACTCTTGGTTGAAGGTGGCCGCAGTCACATTTTTCGTGCATGTTCAAAAAAACTGTTGTGGTGCTGAGATGCTGTATCACAGGAGAAGCACAGTTCATGTCATTTTTACAGACACAGAAAAGAAGTCACAAAGGTCAGGTTAAAAAATCTTACATATTTTCCCCTTCTTATCTTAACGAGAAAGATCATCATCATCCTCATCCACTGTTGAGATGCAGAAAAAAATATTTTAGGCCAGCAGCTACCTACTCGTAGAAAAAACAGACCAGAGAGAAAACAAGTGGAGAAAACTCATCGCGAGCAGCTGACGATGACGGCAAACGAAGTAAACGACCAAAAGTGACACGCTATACTATTACATCAGCGCTAAACGAGTTCATCCTGTGCTAAAGGGGTCATCAATATCAAACATCATTACTTGTTGTTATCTTCATGCATACATACATATACCCTCAACCAAATAACACATTCGAAAAAAACCACCACCACCCCACGACTCGACTACTGTCCAGAAAATGCAATCATAACATGCTTACTTGGTTTTACATCAAAATTAATAAAACTGTCATGATTATTATCATCATCGGGGCAAATGATAATTATAATAATTTATCCTCTGACAATTTCAAGTGTTTCCAGCTTACCAAAGTAAAAAAAACTTTTTTTCTCTCTCTCGTTCCTTTTGTATTTTTGTGCTGAACGTTGACTTTTTTAATCGCAGATGTGAACAATTAAGAAACTTTGTTTTGCAGATAATACCAGTAATATTTTGATATGTAATCCTTGCTTGCACTCTCTGCTGACGTGGCAAAGACACAAATTAAATATACTTGAACTCCTTTGTGTGGGGCGCGGAAAGAACATTGAAAAATCGACACACACACTCACTTGACACTCCACAAATTTTTTTTCTGCTTTATGGTTTATGGTACAGTTCCCGAGTTCCAAGTCTTATGCTAATTAAAAAAGACCGATAAAACGAGAGAATATGTAGCCAACAACATGGTGATGGGAATATGAAGTCAAATGGGGGGAAAAAGAAAAGATACTTTAAACTTCACTTATCTGTCTCCTGTCTCCAGTCGTATTAATCCCATAACTTTTTGTTCTTTTGAACTTTACCAATTCAATATTATAAAAAACAAAGTGCTTTTCATCTTATCATAAACAAATCAACAGATAGGTTGTAGGTAAAGCTCTCCGCGCTCTTTATTGGGAAGGGGGATGGCTAGTTGATGTTAATTACAGAGTCCCAGCATCACTAACACACAGTTATAAATTGTGATGCGAAATTAATGGGAAAACATCAAGTATCGTTATAAAACATCGTCAATCGTCGTATATACACCTATTTTTGTGACTTTTTATGTACTCATAATCCTCCATTATGTACTTTACATAAATATTCATACCTACCAACTTACCTACGCGTATTAATCATACAGTTATCATCATCATCATCATCATCGTGCTAACCATAATATATTGTCTGACCGAATGGCTCGACGACGATGATGATGATGCGATGAACTAAATAAGTTTCAACTTTTTTACTGCTTACGTTGCTCTGTCTGGTAGTTACAGGCTCGTCGGACTACCTAATTTGCACGATTCCTCGTCATGGCTGAATTGCTCAATAAATGGAAAAATGATAAACAAAATTTTTGTTTAGTGCAGTTTACACGGATAAATTGATGTATGAAGATGCACCCTGCACCCAGTCTAATCACCGCGCATCATTTTTTTTCGAGAGAGACGATTAATATGTATATACATGTAGGTATACAATGAGAACAACTCTTTATCAGTGTCTGATGACTGATGATGCCGATCATCAGAGAGTGCATGTATGCAGGACACAGGGTACAATCTGGAATTTACTTGACCCAGCCATCATCATATCCTCGTCATAGCGACATACTCAACGAGTTTATTTTCCAGACACTTCCATTTTTCTGCTGACTTTGCAACTTTGTATTAATCTCGCCACTGATAAACAATAATAAAATGTTGCAGATGCAACTTATCATTTTCGTGGGTGAGAACAACATACAGCCATTTATAATATATGTATTCAGTCACACATCCTAGACAACAAAGTTTCAATTCTCAGTGTAGAACCAGACAGCAATTATTTATTTTTCATGGAAAAATCTGCTAACTCTGCGTCTTTTGTAGATAAACGCTCTTCGGTTGGCTGAGTTTGGGGCTACTAACTGGACAGCGTGTTTTAAAAATATTACATGTCGAACACACACACACACACACACAGCGACACAACTCTAAAGAGAGGGTGTAAATCAATCATTCGGAGACTTGTCATCCCGATGCATGTATCATGATGATGATGATGCTACTGACGATGATGACCGGTGACAAGTAAAATGTGATGTGAGAGCACATTGAACCACATACAAAGTATGCGTAGTGCATGACATAAAAAAAGAATAAAAAAATACATAATGCAGCTGCACGATGAAAAGGATGATGATGATATTATAGCCTGTTGCTTTTTATTTCAACTCTCAAACGAGCTAGTCAGTTGAGTACATCATTTTTTGGGTCTCCCAATTTCGACGGCAGACAGATGCACGCAAAAAGCCTGCCTGCGCCGCCGCTAGTATCTGTTTGCTTTAATTTGCATTTTGTTGTTCCTATTCGAAACAAGCGACCCGACGTCGTTCTTGTCAACCTACGTTATTACATTACACGTACTACTATCACCACAACAACATTGTCGCACAACAAGTAGAGAACACTCGAGTACTTCGTTTACTAATCAACACCATTATAATCATTATGATCGCCACCACTGCTGTCCTTTGTTAACGCGTTGGGAAGTCAATAAACTTTACAGAAGCCTTTTGATCAGCATAAGCATCATCGTCCTCATCATCATCACAACTCTTTACAATCTATCAGTTGTCGCCAAGTCAGCTCTCTATATGCTCTCAGCCCAGAGAGTTGGTGAGAGCACCAAAAATGGGATGACCGATTCTCTTTTGACAAAAATATTTTGCAAACTTGCCGTCTCCAAATGGCAGACAGTAATTCAATTCAGTGACCATAAATCCCCCGTCCTACCACCCTATACAACGTTGAGGCAGGCTTCTTCCAATGTGTTTTGCATGCAATTGTCGTCCAGGGAAAAAGATGTTGGGAACAATAACAGATAAATTGCACACGGTTACGGCTATAAATACCAATGTGTTTTTATTACGGCGTGTAACCACAATGGCGTCAGCAAGGTCTGAGAAGAAGACCGTATTTTCCCATTCATTCGTACCGGACAAAAAATCTCATTTTCGACACGTTTCCCCTCTTTGTCAGCTGGCTTGCCACAGTTTTAGTATGTAAATGACCACAAGAGAGCCTCTACAAATTTAGGAAATACTCGCAGTGCTAATAGTGGGGTGAAGTACAACAGAGTCGTAGGTCGCCATTGGTAAATCAACAAATCTCGGCTTAACACATGAAAAGCCTTCATCCACTCTGTTATTATCAATTCCTGATCAACCAGAGCAATTAAAACATTTCGTAAGATGGAATCAAAAGACAAAATAACAAGGTAGCCGACAACTGGCTAACCTTATCAATCCATGTCACGGGGTTCGCACTAGCCAGTCACCATCTCTGCCATCACGATAAGTTCATCACAAGGGCACACAACAACAATGTTCTTCATAACAGTACAAACTGTTTGAATTAAATGTTCAGGTGTACACGTACGTATATGCATGTATTGTAAGTAAATGTATACCTATACTGTAGGTGCACAATTTTAATTATTCTCGAGAAAAACAGCCACATGTGTGATGACGTGTGATGGACGATGATGGTTCAGCAGAAAAACCATGTACACATTAGAATGGAAGTCGACAACGACACATTGTCATGCAAGACAATCCTGCCTGCCTCAAAAAAAAGCAAATACTTTTGCTGGCTTTCTATTTCGTTCCAAGAATTCATTTTTTTATGTCAAGCGAGGTTAACGATGAGTCATCATGATAGCTTGCCATCACCGTAGTATTGATCGTACATGTTACATGATGTGTTGTGTTGTTCTCTCGCATAGGCTTCGCTATTACAGAAATTACAGCTACCGACCAGAACACCATTTTTACTGGGGGAAAAGCCACATTTATTTATATCATGTGTAACTTTTTTGTTCATTCATTCAAACAGTCAACGATTAAGCTGCTTCATTAAATAGCGGAAGCGCATCATTTTACAACTGCAACAATAAACACGCTAATTCCCCGACTATGAGTGTGTGTGTGTCATGTGTACATCTGCGTATCAATAATCCATAACTCTTGCACATGTACCATTTTCCACTTTGGAAAAATTGAAATTTTACAACAACTCAGCGACATCATTACATTATCGTAGTGATTGTACGCTTCTATATTTAAATATATCGTTATTGTTCCACATGAAAGCGCCTTCTGCAGATGCCATGCTAAACTTTCGTTTTTTAAATGAAATTCCACGGCATTATTTCATTGTTGGTCCCAACAACAACAACTCTGCGTAGTACCTCACAACAACAATAACAACAGCAACCCCGCCATTCCCAAAATTCAACAGCAATTAACATTTTATCATTAATAAGTTATTATCATTGAGACTGACAACACGACAACAGACATGGACTACTAGTTACTTTCCCACTACTACTACTACTACTACTTAACACACACCGCATAATAATGTGTAGTTACTGGGCGGCAGTTCGTGCATGTCTGGGGTGTCTAAATAAATTACCCTTGTACAACTTTGCTTAAAGATTTCGTCGACGACCAGACTACGACTACAACCGCGCAGAGCACCACACACGGGCGGATTATAAAATCGAGGTCAGTCAGTCGACTCTTCTTACTATTCCCTTGGTTTCCGTTTACCATTTACTACCGCAACAATGCATGTAGCAGCTAAGTCATGAGTGCATCATAACCAGCGATAGCACTGCAATAAGAGAACAATGTTCAAGGTACACACACAACGGACACAACAAAGGTATACATTTTATCTAGTTACGGTTACAACTTACTACGACCGTACAAACGGAGGCGAAACAAGTATAATTTTCAAAGGGAAGCATCGCCACGATATGCACCTAATTTTAGCAGGAATTGGTATATGCCCTATCACCTACATTGCCCCAGTAGACATTTGACACTACTGGAAAAAGAGTGTGAAATAACAAATGTATTCATTGCTACTTGCTCGGAACGTAGGTATCTAGTTAAAAAACGGCGTTGTTCTTCTATCTGGTTACTGCATACAACGGTAGAGTACAATCGGCAATTAATTCCGTCGTATTTTAACAAAGTCGCGGTTCATCGACGATGAAATATTTTTTGTATGAAACTCGTTTTGAGAAATGCTTAAGGAGCGAGCAGAGAGGAATTGCCCAAAAAAGGGAATTGGATATTTGAAAGAGGATTAAAATTAAGAGCTATCCCGACCATCATCAATCCACCTCATACATACTTTCCCACAATTTTTTCTCTCTACATTATTGGTAAATGCACCCAGACGATAATAAAAATGCATTTGGCTGAGCCACGGCGGATTTTTCTACGGAATTCTATCTACCTACTAGGAAGCTGAATTGGATGCTGATATGCTGGTGTGCATGGTAGAATTTTTTGAAGAAAAAAAAGGAAAAGAAATCTGTCAGGTACACACATGCACAGAGACGAGGATAAAAATACTTCCTTACTCCTCTCGCGGGCGGTAGTAGTGCAAAGCAGTGTTACCACCACCACTTGCAGTAAACATGGAAAAATATGCGTGCGTTGGATGCATCAAGTACAGACAAGTCTTCAACATGCAAGCATGATGCAGGCATTCAAAAAAACTATTGTTTGAAACTGAAAGAGTAAAGAACCTTTATACAACGCTGCATATGGCTAGGAATGAAATAGACTTTTAATGCAACACACACCTACATGCATTGATTTTGTATGCTGCTGTGGTCGTCCGCCAAGAGAGTCCAGATGTTTTATTCACTTTTTTGATGGTTTGTGTTCCGTACCATGGGAATTTTACATTAGCGGCAGGACCAACTACCTACCCAAGTGGAAGATTGTACCTACCTACTCATACGATACCAGAGATAAGGACAATCATCATCATCATCATCGCAGCACACCAGTTTACTTTACTACAAATCTTACCACACACCAACACCGTCGTCGTCGCCGCCGCCGCCGACCCTATTTCTTAGAAGGATATTTTCTGAAAACCCAACAACCTATATACGTACGAGTTGTGCTGTACGAAACTCACCAAACCAGCCGCAGCCAGAGAAAAGGTAGCCCAGTGAAAAAAAATGTGAAGAAGTGAAAAACGATTGGAAGAATAAAAGGAAGGAATGAATTCAAACATTCAATACAACAGAGGTGAGAGAGAGAGAGGACAAGAAAAGGAGAATGACGATGATAATGCTGACAGTTTAGTGAACGGCATGGATGAGTACAATAAAAAGTTTTTACTCTGAAAAAGAAAAGAATGAAAAGATCGAAAAAGGTTGCAGTGTATGTGTGTGTGAGAGAGAGAGAGAGGAACTCAAGTATGAAGCGCTATTACTACTACGTAATGCTTATTTGCCTTTCCTGAATGTCTTAAGCTGTGATGCGAGTGGTCGTACATAAAGGAGCAACAAAACAGCAGCTGAAACCATAAACAACGTTTCTTTTTCTCCTTTCATGTAGTATTTTTCCATTCTTGTTGCATGCTTTAATAACTACTACGAGACGACGACTGGCCATATACTACTACTACACAGACGTATTATTATTATTATTTTATTACGTATGCTTCTCCTGCCAGAAGGGATGTTGTGCCAGTAAATTCATATAACGTAATTCCCGTTTCTCTGCTATTATTCACCTTTTACGATGACGAAGAAGCATTATTGCATCTTTTCTAAAAACCAATGGATTCCGGGCCGTGTATGGAGATCGAGATTTGTAGTGTGCAGTCAGCATTTCTTTTGTGTTCATTAAGTGTCTTGAAAGAAGACGAGGGATAGAAGAAGAGGAAGAAACCCTCCAGCAAAATTATGCACATCAATGCAGCCCACGTTCTTTTGCCAAGTGCGGAGGGAACCTTAATATGACCCATTTCTCGTGAAAGGAAGGGATGGAGAATGCAGAAAGTTGTTATTTTTTGTAAATGGAGGCCACAAGACACAATACGAGATGCATATGCATCCTCGGAGGATGTTGCCGGTCATGCTGGAATGTATGTCATTCATGGGAAAATGAGAAATGAAAGAAGATGAGTGGAAAGAGCTACACCGCGCACTGTTTGAAACGCCCCAGTCAGTGCAGTGTGCTCGAATGTACATTTACTAGTGAGCCCGTCTTATCTACACCCTTCTAGGAAAAGTTCATTAAAATGCTTACCTTGCTCAGCTTTTCGCCTTCGTGATGCGGTAAGAGATTTCTCAATGACTGAAATCCAGCGTTGATGCTTTGCATCCGTCTCCTTTCATTCGAGTTGGCAATCTCACGACGAAGTCGTTTCTCCTGATCCATTGCCTCTCGATCCCGCTCTGGTGCTACACCACCGCCACTAATCTCCGGAGGAGTGGTACTCGGTACCGGTACAGGTGGTAATGGGGCGAAATCTTTCATTCCGTCGTTTTTTATTTTCTCGTGAAATCCAAAATGTTATGTATAGCTTATTGTTATAGTCACTCAGGGAGAACACCAATTAATGTTTCGGTGTTCAATACACAACAGTCAATAAAATTGTAATTCAGGTTCAAGTCCGCCGGATTTATACTTGCAAACTAGTACCACTGTAGTAAACAGTAGGACAAATCAGTCATGCACAATTAATTCAGTTCAACGCCAGCTTTTGGACAGGTTAGACTTTTCACACTTGGGTTATGTATTTTGCCCGGGAAATGTAGCGTCATGTACTAAGTACACCGTTCACAGATGATAGGGTATCGACTGTTCTACGATAAAAACGTTTCAATCATATGACTTGTGTCTACACAGAAGTGAGAAAATATTCACTCCCAAAACAAAGACGCAACCGAACAACCAACTCAACGTGATTGCTTGTAATATTTTCCCCTTAGCGGTGCGATGCTGGTGGTGGTACGTTATACCAAACACCAATGTATTATGTATTATTTTAGTAGATGACGACTAAGAACGTTGCTGCTGCTGCTGCTTCTGCTGCTGCTATCAGTATACTATACTGGTGGAGGTGGTAATCTGCGTAGTCAGTTGTATGCTAGTGGAGGTAAACTTCCCAAAAAGATTTTTCTTTCAGACGCCAAAGTCACAGTGTGTGCTCCTCACGCTCTGAAGCCAAAACGCAAACTGAACATTTTCTGCAGAGTTGTGCAGTGCTTGTTTCATTTCCAACAATAAATGCTAAGCCACTGCTGCTGCTGCTGCTGCTTGCGATGATGACGATGATGCTCGCCTGCTGTTCTGTTCCCATCTTCCATCCAACTCTCCTCAACTCACCATCATCATCATCATCAGCATCGTCGTCGCCGTCGACAACAGCCCATCAGCCAGTCGGTCGGTAGTATTATTTTTCTGCTTTTACTACTTACTACTTACTCACACTCATACTCTATTACTACAACAACAACACATACTACTACACACACACAACAGTCTACAGTAATAGTGGAGGTGGTGGTATGGCATTCGTTTCGAAATTCAATGCACCAAACAAACGCAACAAAAAAGAGAAGCGACAACGACGACAACGAACAAGAGCAAGTAGGCAGGAGCAGCTTGAGGTTTTGTTGAAGCAGCAAAAAATAAGCTGACCTCATCATCAATGCATACATATTATAATAACATGCAGCAGACTGCTAACTCTTCTGCTGTTACCCCGAAAGAAACAGAATGGAGGTAACATATCATCATCAGCATCATCATCAATAACGTTGCCTTCCACCACCACCACCATTAAAAAGGATGAACGAAAACAATGCAAATAATGCATGCTTGATGCTCCTGCTGCCGCATGTAAGTTTACACACTACACAAAGCATACTGACTTGCCTCCGTCTAGTGTCTAGAGTGCGCTCTTGTCTGTGTAGCAAGCATTGCTTAGGTCTAATGAATGGTGAGATGATGATAACTACTACACAACCAGAATGCTTTAGCATAACTTGGGTATTATGGCGCAACGAATGTATGCACCGCGTCGCTTGGCTATCGCGATGGTTTAAAATTTATACCTAGTAGTGGCATTATAGATGATTCACCCTTCCACAGCAACCACATCTGCCGTGAACCGCGCGGCATGGCTTTGGGTATATAGTATGTATATATATGTATATATATATATATATATATATATAATACTACATACATACATACCATACAGTCCAGTCAACATAATTAGGAGATTACAAAGTACATAAATACATGAAACTTTATGAATATGAAGAATGGAATGAGTGGTAATGCATCTTATATCTTATATATAAAAGCATAAATCTTCATCCGTTGTCTACTGAACTATGCTACCGATTTCAAGTTCCCATTAACATGAGTATTTGCATTTTGTAAGGGTTATATATTATAATTGTACTACAGAATACGTTTTCAAAACCTGATACCTTACAGAGAACTAACGAATTTTCGTTATTGTCGATTTTTATATCTAACGTGCATGTTGATGTAAGACGAATTTAAGGAATGTCGTCAATTATAGTTTTGAAATTTTTGAGCATTTTCTCGACTCTGTAACTTTCAATTCAAATTTAATGACAACTCAATAATTCAATGCAACAAAGTATGAATTTTTTGTACTACATACTAGAGATATTTATACAATTGCTACCTTTTAAAATTTATAAATGCAACATCGTTTTGCTTGAAGGTGAACCTTTTTGATTTTTTAACTAACATTTTTAATCGATAAAATAGTATACATCCATGTAACTTGTTATTTTATAATATAAATTTATTTTTGATTGCCCACACGTTTTAATGTAGAACGTGGTTGTAATACCCCGGACAAACTCCGAATGTTGCGGTATTGCAACTACGATGCGACACATATGGTAATATATTGTTCAATTCTATCTTTATTTCCGCACTACTGTTGGCAATCAAATATAGAAAATCATACTGTAGCGCAATAAGTTACATAGATGCAGGTGTAGAGTTTATGTATACAACAAATCAATGTTCCGCTGGATTTATAGAGACAGTTGTAGGTTTAAGTAATTTTGAAATGTTACAGTATGTTGCTGAAAATGACAAATTATTAAAAAGGTAACATACCTCTAACATTGAAGCACAGGGCATCCAGTGGGCACTGGATGTATGAATGGTGCTAGCTGTATGTTAAAGTCATCGGTCGTTTATTATTTATTATTATTCTTTTGTTACAGCTCTGTTGCAAGCGGTCATTCGGTCTGACTGTTGATGCGTAAATAATATTGCAGTTTACTCGAATCGATATAACATGAACGTTTAATATTAATCCTAATTAATTTTTTTTAATATTATAGCTCTTCAAAAATTTACTATAGAATTTATCGACCTTAATGTTGAAATTTCTTGGATTTGGTTTGTTAGACAGAGTATATCTTATTTGCATTATTAGCGCGGTAATTATAATACTGCTGCTTTAAAAAATATACATTTTGTATGCAAATATATGTTCACTAGATATTTTCGTGCATCTACGTGCAACAGACCTGTATCAACAAATGCAAGTTATTTGTTACGTGAATAATTTTTTATCCGTACACTGTGAGGAGGGGACAACGTGAAATAGGTAGATGTTGTGAATTAGCGACGACAGACAAGGTAGATAATATGATATATATATACCTGGATGAATAATAATAAACAATACGTCAATTTTCTCAGGCGTACGCAACAGTGCTTCACGGACACCACCAAGCCGGCGGCCCATGCCACCGGCCGGTCATTTCATGATGAGCCACTGGCCACCGGTTTACCAATCTTTTCGTGGGTCACCGGCCCTCGACCTCTTCGTACACCATCGGCCATCGGTGGTGTATGAAACACTGACTATTTATTACTCGACGCTCCAAGTGCATTTGCAAGCTTCTCTCCTTGATGCCCTGCTCATAGTCGTCGTACATCCGCGTTGGTCCTCCAGTACACGACGATACTACTCCACTACTACTGCTTCCTGTTTCGGGATTTGGGGTAATCACTGAACAAAGTTGAAACTACTGCCATCTGCAAGACTAACTAGAATATAAGGTGTTACCTGATATTAAACAAAGACCACTACCGCATTAGGAAGCTCTCCCCTTTATCAACTCCATGTTACGTGCTGCATTATTCTTTAAATACATGAATTCCTGTTGTTTAATAACACAGCGAACTAACAACGTAACGGCAGCGTTACCAAATCTCCCTCCATGTTTATCAATTTATCAAGCGTATGGAAGCTATCTCTCTCAGACCTGACCGTCCGTTCTCTTTCGGTTGTGTTGTAGCGTGTACCATTTGCTGGCTGTTACTGAAACTGACCTTAGTTGTTACTGGCAATAGTGGGACATCCATCATATGAGAGGGGAAAATTAAGCATTTTAATAACGCACTGCTCATAATCTAGCATTTGAAAAAAACAGCAATAATTACCATACTGCAGTAGTAGTGCGATGATTTAATGCAGATGCAACTACTCATTATACACCTGATGCCGAAGTGGAATTTTTTAAAGCATCGAAATGGAAACAGAAGAAGAGTGTGTACTATGAATTTCAGAATGAGGCTTACTTATTTACTTTTGAAAGATAATGAATGGCATCGCTCATTTCCCTACAATTTTCCTCTCCGACTCGATTGATGTACCCAACAAACAAGTCTCTCTCTCTCTGGCTGGTTGATTGTTGTATCATTTCATCATAAGATAAACAGAAGGATGCATGTGGCAGTAGTATACCATACCAACAAAGCAGAGAATTAGAATAAGCATAGTTGATAGTATTAACACAAAGGAAGGGAAAAACAGAGAAAAAAACTTAATTTTCATCCTCCATCTATCGTAAAAAGTATTGTTGTTATTTACTTCTTTACTGTATTCTTCAAGAAACTCAATCAACTTCTTCCCTGCTAATACACTACACCACTCTCTCTCTCTCTCTGGCCTCGCCACCTCCAGCTTAGTTGGCTTGCTTGGATTCCTCTGATGATGTTAAATGTTAACATTTCTCCCTTTTTTATGTGAGTCAGTCATACCAAAACCGTACATGCCAGGCACCACGGCATTGGATCTCTCTCTCTCTCTCCCTCTCTCTGGTATGTCTGATATTCTCTCTGGTAAGAGTAAGGAGTGATGGTGGATTTTTAAAAAAGCTTTTCGAATGTAGTCGATGCAAGTGTTCTCTGATAGTATGATGGCATAACATGATGTTGTACGTACACACACAGGCGGAGGACGGGAACGGACGAAGCGTAATATTAACACGAAGGAAAGGAAGAGAATTTTGTGAGTAAAAAGCGTCTCGTTTTCTCTCTCTCTCTCTCCATCTTTTTTTCTCTCTAGCATGTATCCATATGTGTTGTGTGTGTGATGTCGATCTCTCATTCTCTCGTAACTCGGCTGACAATGTTCATGAAATGCAAGCTTTGTTTTTTTTTTCAGGGAAGAAGACGACGATAGGAGGATGGCCGGATGGAGTTGTTTTCTACTGATTGCTGTAAGTGCAGCAGAGTCTGGCAACATTTATCCTTACTTTACCTCGGCAAACAGTGTGCATGTACTCTTCCATACTAAAAGCAGGCAACCATCAAAATAGTCATATTGATTGTGTTGTTGGTATATATATGGTAGTGATATTGTTGATCATGATGATGATAATAATAAAAGATGATGATATTGCTTATTTTGTTAAAGACTCTCTAAACTACTTGGTTGCTGCTGGAATTTTAGATCGATACTTGTTTAGTACGGCGTCCAACCCACAAACTGGGATGTTTCATACGATTTATGTAAATACATACCTATGGTGCAGGTTGCACACACACACACACAGAGAACATCGACATTCAACATTGAGTCAGTTGTTTGAAAATTTTCTTTCATTTAAAAAAAATTATGTCCACAGTCTGTAGTGTTTCAACTTGAAGTGAATCTTTTTACGCCATGGATGAAACTGGCTCTCTGGCTCTGACTAGAAAATGTAAGCCCTCGCTGATTCCCTGTAGGGTGTTCCGTATTCTCCCTAATTGACGCATCTTCCTCCTCTGTGTATCAACTAGGAAGCGGTAAAAAATATTTTAGAGTGACTTGATGAAAAACATACGTGAAATTCTCATTCAACTTTATTTGACATAGGCCCTTTGAATTTTACGTTTTAGCATAAGGCGCAGATATGCTAATTTTAGCCAGGATACGGTCCGTACCGACACCGAGAAGCAGCAAAAGTGCTGTCTGTAGCAGACTCTCTAGAATGTTAGCATTGCTTGCACTATAGACAAAAGTAAAATAAAAACGCATCACATGTTCTGGATTGTAAAAAACGTTTCGAGAAAAATTCTAAAAAAAAGACGAAGCAGACTCCTGTAATGCTTGCAAGCCCCGCCGCGCCAAGCATATCCGCATTCGCATAACGTTAGCAACACTTGAGAGGGTATGCAATGTACACGTGAGATCAGATCGCATTACCTTGAAAAGAATTTTGGCCTCTGTGTGGCGATGTTGATGACGTGGATGACGATGCACAGAATGAACCACACGGTGGTGGTGGTGTTGAAACAAGTTATAGAATCGCTCGTTTTTTTCTGGATGGAAATTTATGAAACGCTATTAATAATATTGTAACACTGGAATATACATTTCAGAGTAATCACTGACAAGTTTGGGTATACAGGTTGGCAAGAATTGAATCCACATGCAAATGTGCATACAAAAATAATACAGTAGTATACATTAGATCAAGTTGGCTGGTTTATAGAATGGAGCAGCAGTTGGCAGTATGTAAGTAACAACAACGACGACGACGAATGAAACAAAGCAATTGCCTCTTTCCCTTGAGTCAGCGTCGTTTCGTTTGTAACTCATGCATGACTTGAAACAGGCCATGGGAAAAATCTCCATATGATTTGATGACCGACAATTCAAGCTGCTTTGTCAGAATGGAGTAGTATGCATCATCATGTGTTGTAGGAGGAGGAGATTTTGCGTTTCTGTCGTTGTTTAACAACAATCTATTTGCGGGCGGACTGGTGGTGAGTGTTGCTCTTTGGAATGACTACACTCACGTTAAATACAAAAAAGCAAAAAAAAAATGAGTTACTTGTAACATACACAAAACAGACGAATGAACCGAGCCACAAAAAAGGGTGATGAAAGTTTGTGTGGTGGTGGTAACGGCTTGGCAGAGAGTGCAGTGGAAGGTTCTCCGTGTATGGTCATATAGTTTATGGCGAGAAGGAGCCAGAGAGTGATGACGATCATCCTCATTATCATATTATTGATCAGATCAGGTACTGTATGAATATGAAGCGTCACCATCACCATCACCACCGATTCTCGCAGCAGTACAGGTTTCTGCAACGACAGGGGAAAAATGAAATTTAATGCTGCTTTTGTAGGTGGTAGTTGGAGCCAGGAGGAGATGTAAATGCAGCATCTCTTACTATCTTTAGTTCTCTCTTCCTTGGCGCAGCGCGACGGCCTGTAAAATTACTAACGAGCAATATAATGCCAGAGAGAGGGAGAGAGAGAGAGAATTGACGAGGTGTATTCTGTTGCCGATACTTACTTTCAACGTCTCAGGGTGGTGGTGATGGTGGTGGTTGTTGTTACTAGATGTATCAATAAATAAATAAATAAGTGAATCCTCACTAATGGCTTCATAGCTTCTGGCTTGACACTTTCACAATGAGCGTTGGCTTGGGTAGGTGTTGTTGTCGCGTTCTTTCTTATCAAGATGATTGCAATGTAGGGCATTTTTCGAAGTATTGTACTTCGTCCTGACAAGGTAGTCTGTGTAGTCAGTCATCAAGTTGTGAAACTCAGCATATTAGGGGGGCTCGACAAAATAAAAGGGAGAAACAAACAACCTTCCATTTATTTTTTCAGCTTACCTGTAAAATAGACGCGGATGATACAAAAGCATCGGAGAGGAAAATGGTGATTTTTTTGACGAGAGGTGCACAAGCAGTGCCTTAGGGTATTTAGTATCTGAGAAAAAGGATAGAAAGGCCTTCTTCCCTTATTAAAGCGGGGACGAAAGCAGATGCACCCCAACAATACATTTTTGGTTCTTTTATTGTCCAGCCAACATCACCATCACCACCACCGGTGTGTAGAGGCTGCAAGCAAGAAACCTGATCCTTTTTAAACAACAGAAAAAAGGAAACTTTCATGTGTTCACTTCTCTGTTGCGTTGATCAGGCCGGAGAGCAGAAAACATGTATTTTACGTTTTTACGTTGAATGCGTATATCCTTTTAAGATGCATGCATTTTCCTTGGTCTTTTCGTCTCGTGCAACAATTGTGTTTGTTCGTCGTCTCTTTTTCTTTGTTACTCTGTTATTTCGTATATCTTTTTCAAGGATACACTCGTTTAAGGATTCCTACAAGTATGCATAGGTATAACACAAACGTTTTAGATGATGACACCTCAACGCAGCGTCTTTCTGTGGGTATTGTATTCAACTAGAGTGTATGGGTGAGAATAAAAATGTTATACCTGCTGTTTGTGCGTTAATATTATGTAGTTGTGTAAGATTGCCTTGGTAGACATTTATGAAGGAATATTAATAATAACAAACCCTCACGCGTTGTCAAGCGTTGTCACGAAGGTTCACGGACCAAGTGCATACCAAACGGCCATTAACCTACGGAGCTGCAAAACGGTATGTTCGCGGCATATGGGATATTTTAGGCAGTCGGGAGACTGATTAGTCATTTAATCATTATGCTCGGGTTTTTTGTTTAAATTTTGTACTGAACTAAATTTATTATTTTATAAATTGAACTGAGCGATGAAGATAGTTGGAGGTGAAATAAATTTTCTGTCATCCGGTCGTCTCGACAGCCGGCCGTTCAACAGACGTACAAAAAAGACAATAATGCTACGTATGAGGGAAGTACACCGCATAAGGTAACTTTGACGAAATTCTACAGGTACGCTTCTTCTTGGGGCGGCTGCGTATAAAGGCAGGAATAGCATGGAAACTATTTTGATACATATGATGTGTTGTCGTGGTGTTGTATTGTTGCATATTGTAACAAACTGCATTATTTTTCTGCTGTTCACTGTACCATGTGTAAGCCGTGAGCATTTTGTTTATCTCTGCATAACCAAACGAGTTTCACTTCATCGCCAGCATCATTCATTGTCGTCGTCGTTGTCAGTTTCCCAAAGAGAAAAATAAAGGTAAATATGCCGAGATGAGGTGTAACCTCCAGAAGAAGTTGGATTTCCTGAAGTGAATCTTCCTTGAGGGGGTGGAACCGTCACATTATTTTGTCAATGTTGACGTTCAACTTTTGCAATGAGAGAGGGAGGTGGATGAGTGCAATATGGCATATTACGTGTGTGGTATGGCTGTACCCTCTATCCAGGGTCACAAAGTCACAATACTTTGAATATTGAAGAGTAGTACACTTTTATTGGATTGCTGATTGCTGACACGGCTATTCTCCTTGACTGCACATTACATTGTACATGCCCTAACATGACAGACACTAGACACCGTAGAAAATGCGCAGTAGAATAAAATAGCTAGGTTAAATCTTTCTGCACACATCAACATTTTATTCTCATTTTTTTAACAGCGTTGGTGATGCTGGACGACAAGGATGGTGATAGTAAAGCAAAAATTGTGGTGGTGGGGTGTTGGGACATAACATCTCATTATAAGCGCGACGACCAGAATACTGGTGCAAACAACGAACTACACACTTGCAGGGGAGGAACAGCAAGGATGTTTCCATAGTGTTTCCAAATTGGAATGTACCTATGCAACGTGTCATACTAGTTTTCATCATCCAGCGGATGCACAATAACATCTTAATGTCATAAAAATTAAGTGCATGCAATTTCAATACGTATCTGTATCAAAAATATCAGCGCCAACATCATCACTTTAAATGTTGCCCTACGCGTAATCGTGTCTCTGCATAAATATAAGTCATGTGGAGTACATACAATACATAGTCACAAAATTATGTTTAAAATCCTAATTACTCGTTCACATTTGAATGAAGATCTTCCTTTATGGTAAATAATAATTCTAATTTCTAACTGCTGTAGCCAGGTACTGCGTACTACACCGTAGAACAGGCGAGGAATGAAGACAATGTTTGGGTCACACGCTTATGCATTCCTTGCAAATAATATCCCTACATATTTCAGCATTTCTACCGCATTCCTTTCCGCAAATAGCCTGCAAGCGAATATAATTTCGTAAGAAATCGAAATTCTAATAACAAGAGTGATTGTAATCTGTCACGATGCTATTGATGCACAGCAGTTCAGCTAGAATATGGTCCCAGTGATTATCTACATATTTCCATATACATATCCAGTCAGCGTATTAACCCAGGAAGGAGTGCTGGCTTTTTGGAAAACAAACAAATTTGTTATACTGCATAAACATGCTTCTCCTGCACTGCCAACTTATTCAATCCCGTCTTACAATGAAAAACATATTTTTAGAAATATATCTCTCTATACAACAACTGTTGACTACTCTGTCGACGGTGTATTTGCTATTATGACTGTTTCCATTGACCCTTCTTCATCAAATGTTGAAAACTTCCTGCTGCTGTTAAATAAATGGCTGCTTTTGTATGGAAGCTTTGAGATACCGATGGTGCTGTGTTATATACAAATCCGGTTTATATACATACCTATTATGCAGACAGATGATTGGAAAAGCAATGTACGCAGTATATATCCCTGTTGCCGCCAAAGCACGTAGATACAACCTGTACAACAACATCACCATGTCTGGCGTGTAAATGAAAGACTCGGATTTTATCTCTTCGCTCAATTTAAAAACTTTTTAAATTTCCGTTGGGTAACATTATCGTCGGCATTAACTTGGTTTTGCCAGTTGACAACAAAATTTGCGGATGGAAATGGGCCAAAAGTTTTAACAGGAATGGTGATGGTACTGCTAGTCATATTATGTATATCGCCCCATACAAAGTCTGGTAATTTTTTCCGCATATTATTATTTACGTTGTGCCGCTACCCGGTCCGGAATATTTAAGCAAAACTGTACATCCCCTGCACTAACACATACATGCACACAATCGTTCCCTTCAACATTTTCCTTCCGTGCCTAAAACACATGCCCATCTTCATTTTGCGAGGCATTCGCGGCAAGGAAAAGCAGATGAGAATATTTCTCGAGTCGTCCTATAAATAGAAAGGGAAGGAAGGTCGGATGGAAGAGGTCAAAATAGAAAATCGTAAGTGCGTAGATTTAGGCAGCTCTCTCTCTCTCTCCCTCCCTCCTTTTTGTTTCTTCCTTTCGCTCTTTCATTTTTATTTTGGAAATAGCTCTCTGCACACTGCACATCATTCAATAATTTTGTTTGTCTCGAGCGTCTCCTCTTGCCATTTGTTGACGAGAATGCAATGATGATACAAGAAGAATGTCATTATGAAAATGGTTTACTAGTTTGATATGCAAAAGAAAGAGAGAGTCTTTTAGTCCCAGTGGCCTTCTCCTTTTTTGTCTGTCGCCGGCTGTGTGTGGTGTGGTGTGAGGAAATTCAATGCATGCAAGCAATGTAGGAGTACTTTTCTGGTGAGTTCGGGTAGAACGTGTTTGCATTTTGCACTTGTTTACTACTTCCCCCGTGACTCTGTGTGCCGTGCACTGTGCATCTAAATGGGTTTTGTGTCTGCATAACACGACATATATACATCGAGACATACATAACAAAAACAATGGCATGCTTCATTCTCCTTGCCACTACTACTAGTAGGCGTATGTTTTTCACTACTATTATTATTACAGGGTGACATGGCTCTCTGCGTTTGTTCATGTGTGCACAATTTTATTTATTCCAAAACTCGAATTGTCAATTGCACTTGTGTTCTTGTGTATGCACAAACCGTGAGAATATCTATTTATAACAGTTGATGTGAAGCGCAAAATATTAAAAGTTGCGATTTTTGTTGTGTTCAGCAATATTGGTAATGTATGAACCAGGTACTTTGGAAAAGGAGGCGCTGGATGTATACGCGCCACACATTCCTGTTCAAAGCAAACCATAAATTCCATAAATTGTGGCATTCGCACTGAGCGATGGTATACTAATCAACGCCAGTAGTATCATTACTTTATATGCAATCTTAAAATAATCAAAAATGTAAATCAATGTCATTCTTAAAACATTAGCAAATAATATGTAGATGAAAAAAAAACTACCAAGAAATCCTTTTCTTTAGTTACACTCAATGGCGAACATTCAATGGATTTGTGTTGTGCCTCGTAGTTCCGATCGGGACACTCAGCATCGAAACTCACAAATGACTATATGCACACCCGTAAAAAATAACGACGATGACCCCACACAGACTCGAGTTGATGCGTGTAACTCATTGTTAGTTACAGGCGCATTAACAAAGCGCTATGGAGCCATGCTGTGTGTTGTATGCGTGTTTGTAAACATCTCTAATGCTACTTTGTTCGCGGAATTATACTCTTTGAAGCGAATCAAAATCAGAATGAAATAAAAATGAATTAATATTTTGGCATTATGGATGAAAATTTATGAATCTGTAAACTTCGCCAGTTCTCCAAACAGGTGAAGACACACCATACTGTATTCCCTTTTGAACGACTGTACATATCCTACATTATATTTCTTTCAGTTTAATAGTATAACATTAGTTGTAATCACAAAATAAATGCTCAGTTCCGGCTTTATGATTAAAAAATTACGGTGCCGTGGTGGTGTATGATAGTATATTAGTATTTGCTAATTTTTCCTTTACTTCATGACGATTTATGCTGATATAAAACTTGTGTCCGTTTAATCAGAAAGGTAAGTGAGCGTAAGATGAGAGGATTCTCTTGGCACAAGATGTTAGAGTGTAGCAGTGAGTCAAGCCAAAGAGTCAAACTGTTGTACAGATGGACAGAGAATACCAAGGTATTCGGAATGAGTAATGAGGCAACTGACTAAACTTTCAATTGTCAGTTACAGAGAATAGCAAACGAGAGAGATGTTATTACATGAGCAAGAGCACCAGCTGTTTAATACGCTTTCTTACGCAGCGGAAAAATATCCGTTTTGATTTGATCTCCCATACACAACACAGGAGCACAGAAAGATTAAAATGAATCAGTAAGCTTACCTAGGTAGGTATGTTCGTATAAATAACATATGACATATGCAGCCATAAAAAAAAAGGAAAATGAATGATTCATCTCAAGATGTGTGCTGTCGACAACGACCAACATAGCATAACAGCAACACACATCTGTTTAACAAAGAAGAGCTTCTCTTCTCTCTGATGCGAGGCCTGAAGAACTAACAGATTACTGTGCAGCAGCGTGCAGATGCCGTCATTTCATACACATCTGGCCTCCTTCCTGACTCCTCATCAGAGTTACTGGCATGAAGAAACTGTGAATCACGTATGCTTTTATGCCTAAGATGAGTTTACTCATCAACATCATCGTCGTCGTCGTCGTCAACCGTCAATAAAAACGAAGTAATCAGTTTAAAATGCGATGATGCTTGTTCACAATAACCACACCACCGCCATAACGAATACCAACGGACGAGGGCAAAATCAAGCCGCGCTTCTTCGCCCTCCATTGAGTTTCTATGGGCGAGTAATAAAAAATTACTTTTCGTAAGAAAATGAGGAGAGGAATCCCTGTGTGTATACGTAACGTTACAGACGCCGGCTGAAAAACTGTAGGGGATGTTGTGATGATAGAATACGGTCTGTTTGAAAGGAAAAGGATCACTAGCACATATTTGCAAACAGGGAAATTTCTAAATTTGTATTGCAATTTAACTTAAACTTTGGCATATACATGCAATATCTGTATTGATGATGAATGCAATGTCGGGCATGAGTGACTCACACTGTCAATTACGTCCAATTCGGAATTC
Source organism: Callyntrura sp. NNG-2020 (assembly GCA_027744055.1). Lineage (NCBI taxonomy): Eukaryota > Metazoa > Arthropoda > Collembola > Entomobryomorpha > Paronellidae > Callyntrura > Callyntrura sp. NNG-2020. Next base: position 62,859 of record JAHZNE010003228.1, read on the forward strand.
GAAAACAGTTGACATATCACAAAATTTACATTATTAAATAATCTTTCTGATTTTTTTCAAAATATTTAATTAATCTTTTAGAGTTAAGATACATGCTACTTATTTCCTTTACCAACTGATCATTTTCAATTAGAGACGAATTAGTTTGGAAATATCGCTTTTGAATACTCTTTCATCTACCTACACTTATATGATTAATTGATTTTAGTCGCAGGTACAAAGCAAAATACACATTTTTGCGCGTTGGGCTTACCAACATGTTTGTTATGAAGCCAACAAAACCAAAGTTCGTGGAACGGCACGGCATTCTCCGTTTGGATGCTGTAATGCTGTTGTTGTTGACCAGCACTGCCCTGCTTCGTCACTGTGGTTGTGTCGGTTTATTTTTGCCCTCCGGCAGCCCCTCTGCTCATCTTCACTCTCAAAAATATCAAGCACCAGCATACTTTTTTAACACTCTTACTTGCTCAACTGCCCTACCTGCTTGAAAAGACTAGCCGGGAAAAAACTGTGTGTGTGTGGATGGAACGGTTGATAAAATCAAGTGGATTCAGTCAGGTTCATTTAGATGCAGCGGAGTGCATTTTTCAAGGAATGTACTTCTGCAGTTGCCTCTCTCTCTCTCTCTCTCTCTCTCTCTACGTATTTTATAATGCTAGAGAGGTAAAGCATCTTTCTTTGTGATTATCCATTTATATCAACTTGCTTAATAATAAACCATCTGTTTTATGATGATAACGTCCTGGGTTTCAGCTCTAACGCCAGTTCTACTGACTGACTCGTTTCTAAATTTTCATTTCCCTGCCTGTGGCCCGTTGTAGTAGTAGTGCGGCAGCGGCAGGAGAGTAACTCCGTAATCATCGAAATCATCATTTCTTCAAAGGAATTCGTTAAACAAAAGCGGCAACCGTCTCCTCTGAGTTGCTGATGTTGATGACGATATGACGAAGATGAGCCGCACTATATCGACTAGGTAGTTATATATTGTAACTTTGTAACAGGCTGTGTAGATTGTGAGGAAAAAACAGGCTGACTAGGACTGGGTATTCAGACAGGGAAATGTGTTTCTAGCATTAAGCACTTGTTGTTGCGGCATGCTTTAGCATTATTTAGGACCAGCCTCCGCTGGGAGTATATAGGAATGCTTTGCGCCGTCCGGCCGTCCGGCCGGTGTATCCGCGATAACTCTTGAAGGAAAGCGAA
>JAHZNE010003229.1:0-63650 GCA_027744055.1 Callyntrura sp. NNG-2020
CAAATATTGGACAATATGTCCAATGTCCATGTCCATTTGACAAATGGACATGTCATGTCCACTGAAATTCCTAAATTGACATATGGCCAACCCTAATCATGATCATGTTAGTGTGAATGCGTGACACGTGGAAATAATAATTCCTTGTAAAAAACCCACATACGTATCGTCGTCATCTCCGTATCATAACAGAGAGTGATCGTTATCATCATCCTATCATAAAATATCAATGTTAGCTTTTTACATACAAATATACACAATCGTTTGTCGTTGCTAGTACCATTCCTTCCATGGTCGTCCATCCATTTGTGAGTGTGTGCACGTAAAGAAAAAGGAGCAGCACCAGACAAACTTAACTGCAAGTGTCATGTCATATAATGTAAACTTCTAATGAAAAGAAAGGAAAAAGGGATAGTTTAGGAGAAGTGACTGCGCTGGGTGATATTAATGATGGTAATAGTAATAGGAGTAGTAATTTTGCTGGTGTGTAAGTGTAATGAATACGCACATGATGATGAACGAATACCTAATAAATTACACCACTACGCACACAAACACACGAGGCAGCAGGCAATAATGATTCATACACTCACCAGCCCCAATTGCTACTTTGCTTAGAGCCAGAAGATAAACGTTAGAACAAGTGCAGAATGATGGAGAGAGAGAGTGGAGTTCCGTGTGTTGGTCCTGTGCGTGGTAGTGGGTTTATTAATCAACACAATTTTTTCCCAATCAAGTCATTAATTAACTTCTCCAGCAGCCGCTATCACCAGCAGCATAGCAGTAGTAGTGGCATACGTACGTAGACAAAATGCTTTCATGCACACTTTCTCACAAAGATGAGAGAAGAGCAAGCGAGAGTAAAAAATTTAGTGGGGACGACGGTTTGCTGATTGGGCGACTGATTTAACGAGGAGTTTGGGTATAATTAACAACCACCATCACTGCCACATATTCTATGCATGCACGGTTAGTAGGCAACCCTCTCCGACGCTCTTTTTCTCTGAGTAATTCAAAAACAGCAGTTTTATGCAAATGGTAAAGCTCAAGCGAAGTGTTCACGAACACCGGCAACGCAGCGAACCAGTGAATTAATTAGGAGTACATGGCTGTTACACAGTTAACGTTGAACTTTTTTACGGTTTTCACTTTATCATCGACATTAGCCTCATCATCATATACCACTTTCATAAGCCATTGTAGTCTCACCGTTTTTTAATTATGATCAATCATAATAGCTTCAGCAACACAGCAGTAGCAGCAGCATCATCATCATCGTTATTATTATTATTATCATTTCACCGACAGCGCTAAACGAAAAAAGCGTTTTCTACTGACTACCTGCTGCTTTCAAACAGTAGTGGTGAGTTAGTGTTTGTGTATGGACGGAACAGCGAAGGGAACGGAAGGAATAATAGAATATCTACACGGATGGATGGAACGTGTGGTGCATGGTTCTTGGTTCATTATTGTTTTTTCCGCATGTGTTCCCATTTTATCTAAATGCCTATAGACGAAGCGAGTGCCCCGTTTTTTCAGCATCACGTCACAATAACGTCCTTGGGAGAGGGAATAAGTTACTTTGTAGCTCACGCGCTTCTACAACCACCACCAGTACAGTGTACTCTTCCTCGTAATAATGTAGGGTTTCTCAGTTCGCCTTCTGTAATGAGAATTAATTTTTAATTAAAACATTGTGTAAAAACACGTCCATGAACCTACACAATACCATATACTATGCCCTTTGTCGTCGTCGCATATCGCGAGTCTAATAATTCAGTGGGGAAACTCAAACTGTGTGTATTGTTGTAGATGGCATTTTAATCGAAGTGGAGCAATTATTGTCAGCTTCACTGCTGCCGTCATCATCATCGTCGACGTCGTCGACAATACTGTTTTAAGGTGCTACTGGATTTACACTAATAAGGCAAAAACTTTTTTTCTCTCTAAAAACAGGAATACATTCATAGTTCATGTTGATATAGTTGTCCTGAATTTCGTTAAAAATGACTCAGCAAGAAGATCCGCTGTCTCGTTACTACCTAAAGCAGCAGCGTAAAAACCAACAAAGTTACTCCTGCTTCAATTTCAACCCCGTACCAGATTCCAAGTGTTCTTGCGTGGACAGTGGTGGTACAACCAATATTCGTACCAGGTGTTGCAACAGCAAATTTAAAGATAGTTATAATATTTGTGATAGTAATAGTAGTAGTAGTAGTTGTCGAGTTTCTAATTATTATTGGGACGTGACTGTTGTTACTTCACCGATGTCAAAAAGAATGGCTTCATTCTATTTGGTATTTGGTCTTTTGCTGTTGTGTTTTACATCGTCATCCTCCTCGGCAACAACAGCAACGACGACGACAGCCTCTGCAGAAGACACGCAGGCTACCGTGGTTTCGGGGTCTGAATCGGAATTGTCGACTCAAGTTCCAGGTAATGAGTCAAAATGCAAAAAAATATGTGTATATTAACAAGCATACCATTATCAATAGACATTTCTGGAAAGGAAATGTGAGAGCTGTTCAAAAGGAAAAGTATCTCATAATGTGAATATTTTCGTTGTCCCTCATTTACATTTATGGCTTTTTAAGCGCTTCATTTGCCAAACGCATATTTTACACTTGATAACGCTAACAGTAAGAGAAATAGAGAAAGACAGGAACGGACGACGGCATAATTAATGATAGTATGGCAAGCAAGGGTATCGCCTGTCTTGTTAGTGTAATGGTAATTTAAAGAATGCGAGGATGACGCAACTCTTTCAACCGGAACGATATAAATAGTCATTAAAATAATCATTATGATTTATTTATTACTTTTTAGGTACCCCAAGTGCGTACGAAATATGCATTTATGTGCCAGTAAAATTATGTAAACTGAGAAGATAATGGTTTGCCTTCGTAATGACAATAATATTTGGAGAGTGCAATAATAACAATAATAATGGCAATTCATGAGAATTTCCTTTTTTTCTCGGCAGACTGCCTGTCGTCGTTTGTTCTTTGGTACATATCTATATATATTTTATATGTACAGGCAGACAGACAACGCACATTTGCATTCATTATGTTTTTCTATTTTCGGTGGAACAATTAAATGTGTAATCACTAATCACATCACTCTTGTAAAATTAATAGCAAAACACTTTTATCGCCAAGTGCCAATGACAGATGCGACAAAGGGAAGAAACTAAAGAATCTGTTTATCATCAGTAATTTAGTCTTGCCTGTAATTCTGGGGCTACCTACTGCCACCAGGGACGTTTTTTAAGCAGACGAGAATGTGCTTTACAAACATAAAAATGAAACTAATGTGCGAGCTGACTCAACGTTTTTTTTAATGAAAAGAGAGTGTGAATAGAACGGATATTTTCAGAGCAGCGATGGTATATGAAAGGTAATGCCAGTTCATCAAATACTACCAACTTCAACTAGTAGTATTCCACTTGAGATTACTTTTCCGCTTACGAGAGACATGTTTACACATAAGAGGGTATATATATATATATATGTACTTTTATTGCTTCGGAAAGCAAAAACATCATCATATCCTTTTGAGAGGAAAAAACGAGGGAAAAGGAAAAAATGAAGAGATCAGAAAACAGTGATGATGGAAAAAAAGAGAGGAAGCGAGAAGAGTATTTTACATGATGGTGATTTAAGTGAGAATTTGAGTACCTCATAGTAAATGGCAATGGCACTCTGAAGGAGAGGAAGGAACAAAAGAGAATCATTTTGAGTGAATAATTGAAGTGCCTACTGTTTTCCTGTAATTCTTGTTATTTGTCCTATGTTATTTGAATTTGTTAAGGATTATAGGGTTGGAAAGGTTGTGGAAGCATGCCGAGTCTGTTATGATGCCTCTAATGGTAAGACCATGGTAATTCCCTCCGTTAGGTACACACATGCTCAGGCCAGGTAGCGAAAATTGGAACAAACTGCGTAATTTCATTCCACTAAACTCGGACGGATTGGATGAGAGAGAAGTAAAGTAAAACGGCAATTTTAGTCAGTTGGTTGAGTGAAATGATGATGCGTTTGGCTTATTGCTTTACTTGGATTTGGAAGGATGGTTATGATGGCACGGAAAAGATGACATGGTGTGGAGCTGCTGTGTAATAAGCGTGGCACACATACAGACATACACACACAAACACATGCAGAATTTCTTTTGGTTTGCTTGTACTTACGGAATGAACTCACTCAACTGTAGCATATGGTATCCTCAAAGTCATTTAATGTCGTTTTGTTGAATGGGAATGTCTTCTTTACTTCTTGGTTCTCTCTCCCTTTTCTCTCTCCCTCTCTGTCTTTACTTTCCAGTTTGTAGGAAAATGCTGTGCTGCTGTTGCTGATGATGAAATTTATATTCGACTTGGGGTTTGCTTCTACAAAATATAAAATTGGAATTACTTTGTTGAGAGTTTAGTTTTCGTGGAGAAGGAGAGGGAGAAAGAGACAGGGATATACTCAAACAGACGCACACATGAAAAGTCAAGACCTTTTTCCTTTGTTCTTTCCCTGGAAAACACCGACCGAAAACGACTGTACAAATTACAAAATGAAAAAAGAGGGAGAAGAAGGTCTCTGTGTACCCTTTTGGTGGATTGCAGCAATAAAAAAACAGAAAAGAGAGTCAGTCTGTCTGTCAGTTCGGTCGGTCCGTTGGTAGTCAGTCGTACTACATATTGTATTGTGCTTAAAATGTGTGTAACTGTGAGTCCACACGACTTTATCATTCTGTCTCCTTCTGTTTCGCTCCTGAAGGAATAGGGTCGCCAGGTCGATATTTTCTCGCAGGAGAGACTAGTCGCATTCTCGTAAAATCAGAGAGAGAGAGAGAGAGAGAGAGGGAGAGGAGCGTAACCTATTCTAGAGAAGAGCGAGTGGAACGATAAAAGCAGCAACTGTTCTGAGCCAGACGCTACATTTTCAAAGTAAACAGGAATCAAGGGGAAAATGATAAGGGCACACTAACAACAAAGGACAAATCGCTCATTGCAAAACTAGTTACGTTGCGGGTACGTCTTCACCAACGACAAACCAAATGGCAACTTTAAAGCGTCTTCTGAGAAAACGAGGGAAAAAGGACAACAGCAATCTTTTTATGAAGGAAAAGGGCATAAAAGTTAGTTTAGCATGGACAATGAGCATATTTTCCTTTTATCAACAGTCATATTGCTTGCAATTGCGTTGGAAAATGTTTAGTGTAATGCGAGTATAAAAATATAAAGTAGAAAAAAGAGAGACATTCTGCAAGCGCACTTCACGATGCATCTAGGTAATATATTCAACAAAAAAGCGAAATGACATGAACATGATCGATGTGCCGTAGTCATGGTCGTGTGTTAGGTACGATATATCTAAAAACTATTATTCTCCCGACGTCGTCATCTTGGCTGGCTTTGGTTTCAATGCGTTTGTGACATTTGAGCTCATCATACGATGTTGACCCTTTATTATTATTGCAGGTTTTGCCGTTGTTTGGTGGATGAGTGCTATCATTTGTAATCATTTTATTTTATGATCGTGTTTTTGTGAAGGATTAAACGTAAAACTGATTGGAATACAATGGGAAAATTAATGAAAATAAGTAAATAAGGACATTGTTATATGAAGTAGTAATTTTTCTTCTTGTTTGAAAAATAAACCGACAGAAAGAAAAACGCGCATATCGTGCTATTTAGCGGAGCTTGACGTTTTCTTCTTTTATAAAATATAACCCCGTCATCCTGTTGGTTGTCACATCAAATCATATACAATAATAATAATAATAAGCTAAAAGGCAGCAAAATTCTGTCTGTGGCATTGCAGCTTTGGAGTTGAAGTTAGAGAGCGCATTACTGTGAGTGTGTGTTTATATACTTACGTAATAAATAAATAAACAATCTCTGAATTTTAGTCAGGAGTCAGAACATTTGAATGTCTCTCTACCCCTTCTATGTCGCTGACGACGGCAACAACAACGACGACTCTTTGTATTTACTTATGTGATTCTCTTGAAAAATGATATCTATTTAGTCTGGAAGAGGATTAAATGTCGGAAAAATCAAGTGTGTCACTTTTTACAAAAACGCCAGTTTGACTTGGACAGGAGCACCGCACCATCACCACCACCACACTGCGTATGCTTTTGCCTCGTTCCCGTTTAGTTAAGCTGTGGCAGTATTTATATATAAAACCAACCAGCCTCGCACTTCACTTCACATATCACTCTCTAGAGAGATTAATATGCTTGATCGGTCAAGCAAACAATTGTCCTTTTGGTCTGCGCATGACATGACATTATGATAAATATTTTTTATTGTTTAGCGGCTACTTCAGTTAAAAACTTGAAAAAAAGTCACAAGCTCATATTATTACACTTTTTCGTACACAAAAATTTGTGACGCGACGCGCATTCGGTTTGTTGTTGTTGTACAAATACTTATAGCGTATTTATTTTTCCGTAATAATAAAGCAAACGCGCGGGCGCGTGTGTGTTATTGCATATCATGAATTTCAAAACAAGCTTTTATTGGTAGATAGGTTACGTTGACTCTGTGTGTGTGCTATCTCATACGTATGCAATCTAATTGAGCGTAACTTTACTGCACACACATACATCGAGTTTATAGTGTGAGAGCTCGTAGGTATATCTCTGCTTTTCCCAACCTTTTTCAATTTAAAAATTTATTGTTTCAATCTGCCTAATGCCAAACTGCAAAAGGGAAGGGAGAAGACGACAACGTGTGTACTTGTTGTCAGTACATACATGCATACCAACGTAAAATGCGTAAAAATATGCGTATGTGTAGAGATCTTTTCTTCCAAATTCCACCATCTCTCTTCTTCTGTCACTCTGTCTGCACAACTTTGTTTAACACTTTGCTTATTTTGTTTGCTTGCGTTTTAGTATTTCGTCTACGGTAAAACTACTCTTCTGCTTGGCTGTCGTAAGCTGTAAAGAGAACAATAGTCGTAGCTTTTCCAGCAGAAGAGTAGTAAGAATTTATTACAGTGCCGGAGTAAATCACGGGTGATAAATGTCGTGACACTACGACACCATCACCATCATCGTCGCCATACATGCGTAAAAATAAGGCGATGTGTTGAAGCAAGAAAGCTTGTTGCAGGTCTCGCACCAGCAGCAGCAGCAAAAGTAGTATACTTTGTACGTAACTCCAGAAACAGCAAATGTCTCCACCTTCCACCTCCGCACACACAAACACACACACGACACTCATGAACAATAAATTCGATAACAATTTCGTCGTTTTTCTTCCTTGCAACATTGAAAGAGCTTGTTTGGGGAGGCAGTAAGCAGGGGAGGAACAAAAACGTTCCCAGGAATGTTTGGAAATTCTTCCCTTTAAAAAGTAAAGTAAACAGGGGAATAGAGATCAGGGAATACGGCAGTAGTGGAAGGTTTAAGGAAGATTCTGTAAAGCTAACGTTATTGTTTCTTCTTCGTTTCATTGGCTTCTTATGTACTTACACATATATTTCCCTGTAAATGGGCATTCCGCATTCAGCCATTTCACCTCTCGCCATTTCTGCACACACACAGACAGAACAAGCATTGTCATCGCGTAAGAAGGAAAAATAAATGCAATCATTCTGTTTTTCTTGTTGTCTTCTTTTCTTCGTTTTCACTTGTTTTCGTGTTTGCTTGCTTTCTATATTACTTTGCTGCTGCTGCTGATGCTGTTTGCTGCTACAACCAAAAAGTTGTCGTTTTTGTCCCGTTTACATTTTTATAAGAAGTCGGAATGGTCGTTTGTTTTTCTTACTATTTCCACCCATCCAACCAAAATAAGAAGTCAACTCTGTTTTCCCAGGCAGAAGGCATGCTCCGGACAGAGATGTGAACAAGCAAGCTGTTAAGTCTATAGATTATTTTTCCACAGAGCTGCTGCTACTACAACAGACACTTCTATACATGGCTTGTCAACATTCACAAGTCAACAGTACTGAGTTGTATGTCTCCTTGAACAAATCGCCTTGAATTTGTGGACATAAGACTTGTAACATTAAGAAGAGAGAGAGAGAGAGAGAGAGCAAAAAAGGTGTAAAAAGCTAGACGTACACACGCAGGAGCATCAACATCAATGCCAATTCAAAAGCTAACTAGGCTTGTTCGTATATACTCCAATACTTGGATGATACCTCCTCCAAAATACAATTGCTGTACAATTTTGTCACTTGTTTTTATCTTTCAAAATTGGTCCAGCAATAAGCTCTCTACTTAACATCTCCCTCCACTCCACACCAACAACAGCAAAGACAACATTGAGGTTTTTATTTTCGCTTTTCTCTCTTTGCTCTTTCATCGTTCCGATAAGAATTTCAAAGGAACGTTACGCTCCACATTATAAAGTACAATCCCACATCCGTATAATAATATCTGTCTTCCACTCGCCGTTGGTTTTTGCGTAGTTTTGAGACAAAAATTAAAGTTTAACGGGGTGTCCTACTTCTATATAAGGATTTTTTATTGGAAACCGTCTATCTGGACGAAATATCTCAAAAAGGGTTACGGCCAACTTACTAACAACCAATTCTCCCTAAAACTGTACTGCTGTTAGATCTTTTTTTTTTCTTAAAAAGATCTTTTCGTCCCCACGTCGTTATTTTTTGTTTTTGGTAGCTCAACTGGGTCCAATTTCGTTCTGCTTATTGTATGGATTTGTTGACTTTTGCCAGCTTTTCGGTTTGTGGCTTTTTCATATTTTACAGTAGACCTACAAAAAATGATGCGACTTTTGCATCTTTCCATTCATCTTATTTTTTTCCTAATAAAAAACCGCAAGAGGAGAAAACCCATATAGCCATAAGCATATCATGTTGCCGTTTCCACTTGAATGCCAGCCACTGGCATAAAACCAGAAGAGCGCAAAAGGAAGAAAATATAAAAAGAATCTTTCATCCACAAAGCCTTCCACAAAAATAAGAATGATGAGCCAAATATAACGCGATCTACACAACAAGCTGTTCTATACAGTAGTTAACCGTAAGCGCGATATGACAAAGAGAATGCTATCATCACAACACAATAATATCTTCCCCGTATATGCGATATATGACATAACTACACAATATAATGGCGTAATAAATAAATTTTCTGTTGTATCATATAAAACTCACATCGTCATCATATCATACCTACTTGCACTTTACTGCCGGGACTGCTTGCTGCTGCTGTTGTAAATAAAATGCAAACAGTAAAACGCAACTTTTTGCATCCATACGAAAAGCTCTTTTATGCGAAACCACTTTTAAAAAGTACTTCCATATCGCTAGCTGTTGCTATACATCCTTTGGTTTAGTCCAGTCCCTGGTTTACTCTACTTTTTCTCTGTCTCCATCTTCATTTCGGTGTGGTGTGGCAAACTGTTCATTTGTTTGAAGAAGTTTCTTGGGAAAATGAAGAGGAGAAAAGGCAAGTCGGCTATAGTTCAGACTGTGCTGCTCACAGTAGTAGATATTGCTACTTTGGTAGAGACATAATAATAAAAGTGATATTGTATAAATGGACGGAGAGGTATAATAGCTGGCTAGCCAACTAGCTAATATATTTTGTGTAAATGTAAAATGTCACCACCGCAGCTGGAAGCTTACTTTTTCTCTCCGCTCCCTCTTCTAACTTTCATTTCACTTCATGACGGCAATTTTACCAGCTTTATGTGCTAGTCATAGCCAATCTGTATTCTTCTTCCCTCCTGGCCATTATTGTTGGACTCGTGCATTGCAAAAAAATAAATAAACACTCAGGCAGTTATACACAAAGCTGTAGTAGCCCTGTTCATTTACTACCCTATGACTACAGTTGAGTAAAGTTATAAGCGTCACCACCGGGGCGATAGTAAACAGTAAGAAGTGACGTTCATCGTCTTTTCATTTGCAAAAACATTTATTAAAAGTTCACTTCTAAATACCGGCAATTTTCCCACTGATTTGTATTTTTCATAAAGAAATGCATATTGCGTCGTGAAATACACTGCTGTGTACAACTGCTGCTGCTGCTACAGCGTATTCTAAAAACAGGGCCCTTTTGAAAATTGTACCGGTAGTTCGTGATGATGGTGATGTTCAGGATATAGGTATGCATACCAGCTAGTCTGAATAAGGACAATAGAGGGCAAGTCTTTTTTGCAATGCATACATTATTTTTATATATATGGGCTGTTCTCATGGGGGAGCCTTATTATCTGAGAAGATACAGCTTTTGTAAATATTTCATGCTGTCATTCTGATTAGTCCGTGTACAGAAGAAAAAGAAGCTCTAGTGGAAAAGGATACCTTGTGGTGCTTTTCTGTGCGGTACACAAGAATCATCATCACCAGCCCACGTTAATATTTCATAGGAGAATGGCACCACCACTAATTATCTCAGCAGCAACGGCAGAAGCACCAGCAATGTTGTTAGTTGGTACGGTATTTATTTATATGGTAGCTCTCTTTGTAATTAGAGATGTCAAGCAGTAGTAAGTAATAAGTTGTTTCTCTCTGCTTCTTCTCTCTCTCAACGTTCCGCTTCTTCTCTCGTCGTCGTTATTATTATTGTTATTATTATTGGCCATGAAAGGAGATCTGAAATCCTTAATCGTCAACATCATCATCTATTTTTAAATTCTTCTTACGAACAAACCGACTGTGTGTGACTGTGAGAGAACACGCCATATGTACCTTGATGAATATAGTACTCACTTGCGCGATGGGGTTATATTATTATGGTTATGTGACTTGTCTTTTCCAAACGTGGATTGGATTTAAAAGTAAAAAACGAAATTAGATCTGCTTCACTACTCACACAGCTCAAGGCTCAAGCTGAGTGGCATGGCGGCGGCGGCGGCAGCGGTAGTAGTAGAGACGGAATCCGATTCGAATTGAGAACAACTTGAGCAGTCAGACTAGCGTGATCATCAGCATCATCGTCAACAGCAGCAGCACCAAGGCTGTCTCGTTATTTGCTTCGGTAAAAAAAATTTCAAAGGATGGATGCATAATATTGTCAAAAATTGTACAGTTGTGTGTGTACACGCTCAATCCTTTCGCTATTAATATTCCCATTGCCATCCTTTCTTTTTTTATTGTCACCGGTCGTCACACAATGAGACTGCAACAATTTTACAATGAATGACAGAAAAAAAAGAAGAAAATCCATTCTGGATTTTTGATCCTCCTCTCTTCTCCTATCCTTCACAGTCCATCTTATTAATTTGGAATTGGAACAATACATAAAATACAATCGCCTTGCTGCTCTCTCGACTTGGTCAAACCATTCAATAAAGAAGATTCCTTGTCGTCGTTGTCGTCGTCGTTGTCATCCATATAATTTCACCAATGTTGGTCGTTTGTACTATTTTGACTTCATTTTATTCAGTTGTACTTGCTCTTCATTATATTTTTCGTTAAAGAAGATCAATCAAGTTGTTAAATAAGGAGATGTGTAATATCATTTAAGAAAAATAATATATTGTCATTTTGTTAGGTTATCCTATCATATCACCTGATACCTTACACACGCAAAAGGGCAACACTTTAGTGCTGTGGTAATCTTCTTCTTTTCATTCTCTCCACTTCTATTTCGCTCACAGTGAAATGTGTAATGCGACAAGTTTCTCGCTGCGACAATGAGAATCCCACCAACTGATGATCATCATCTCGCTTGTCCTCTTGTCTTGTCAAGTCATTCTTGCTCTTTGGCTGTTGTGGCCGTTGTTATATTGTTGCATCGTGTGATTGTTGTTTTTTATAAGAGCTTTCGTATTGGTCTTTCAGCTGCCGTTCTTCTCAAATCAACGTGGCAAAAGGCCTTCAATATAAGACATGAAATAGCCAAAAGAACCAAAATCAGAGAGAAAAATAGACGCGTAAGTACGTTAGCATTTGTACGTCATCCACAGATGACTTATTACTACACTGCTTTACTTACACAGTCAGAAATGGACACAATGGTTTTTTTCTGTGACCAACAGCGATCCATTGTCAATTATTGTCATATGTCAACCGTGAACGTGAAATCTCTCATTTCATTTTTTTAATACGTTTAGCCTTTCTTGCCATTTGGTAGCCGACCTATACCCGCTTACTCGAGTATGTATATGGTGAAAATACAGCTCGCATGAAAACGCTCGTATTCAAATTAAGTGGCTGAGAAGAATAGACAGATCCATCAAAACCATTATTAATGTTCTGCTCTTTTCGCTGGCCTTATTTAAAGCAGTTATCCCTCACAAATAAAAACTCCCCTGGGCACACAGGCTATATAGTTTAAACGACGTCCTGTAACCCAACCAATTTTGGGTACGAATGTATTCTCTAATGCAAAATGCGCATGCCTATGTTGTAAAGTAACCAACAAGAAAATATTGTTGGCTCAATTCAAGGATCTTCATGAAAGTGTATGTGCGCGGATTTGAAGCAATATATTTTATTTCAAATCGCAGAAACGGTTTGATGGCCTATTGACTCGCTAATTTAATTGACATGTATCTGGTCGTGGTCATTTTGATTATATGAGAATTGATTGCACCTTCAAAATAAAGTGTACATATGGCGTGGGGCTGCGTAACAAACAGTAATAACACTCTACCATGCAATTTATCTAGCTTTGAATAGTTCCTAGTTTCATTACGACAGCTATGTGTCCTCCTATATCCTTCGCGTAACCATCTTCTCGACAATAAATTTTACTTCAGCGTATTATCCTTGTGGTGCCACTTTAGTTATAGATAGGTTGAAATAAACATTATTTCTAGACGAGATATGAAAGTAGCAAAACCTTTCAGGTTTCTTCGTGCAAGTACAGTTATTGTGGTAGACAACTTTAGTTAAGCCGGTAATGTTTCCAAAATTTGAGCTTAGAAAATATATTGTTTTACTAAGATGAAGACAAGATGCATTGAAATCGAGACTTGTTCACCACAGAGTTTACAGAAGAAACTTTTTTAATGCTGATAAGACTGGTGTTACAGGTTACTGGTTGGTGCGAGTTGGGGGTCCGCGTCCGGGTTTCTTATGCTCCGCGGCGACAAAAATTCCCATTGTCAACGTTAATAACAAAATGACAATGAATGTGTGACTTAATTTATTCCAATGGAGTGTAAGTTATCAAGGAAGTAGATTAAATATAACGTTGAAAGTCGTACAGACAAGCATTTGTTCACGTATGCGACCCGTTTATTGCGCTTTTTCATAAGCAGAGAGTTTTTGTTCCCAACCGGAATGGGCTGATCCATACGGGATTTAATGTTGGATGGTGTGGTCGTACAAATAGGTAGTGCGTACTTTTTTTCTTTTGTATAATTCTTGTGATTACATCTGTGTGTGTGTGGCCACTTTTAATGAGTAGATGGATGGACTTCCATTTTTATTGCTTTTCTGTATTGTATTTTATATTTACGGCTACACATTTCACATTACTCTACCGCCTAAATGGCTTTTTTATCTTGGATCTCTTTTTTCTTTTGCGCCTTCTATTCTCCTGTAAAATGAAGATAGGCATATAATCTGTGTTGCTGATGAAATGGAAATTTGTTACAGCAATGGCCAAGAGAGGCCAAGGTGACTGATGGATGATGATGGCATGTCTTGGGCTAATTTCTCTTGCCGACACCTTTACAGCCCCCTGAGCAAAAACTGTTTTTTTTTTGTCGTATTTCGGCGTATGTGCCGTGTACGTGTATATATCTTTCATCTAACAAACAAGCAGCAGCAGCAGTACAAAGTATTTAGTTAAGTCACCACCATCACAGACAGCTAATTTTTCCCAGTGTGCTATCAACTATATCACCACTACCACAAAATAAAAAAAATTGAAACTTCCAAAACCTCCTCCAATGTTTACGCATGATTGATCACGGTAATAAAACACATAGAGCTCTGATGCCAAAATTGTTAACGTTAGTATATAAATTCCCCATTCAGCGTATCGAATACAATATTTCAACGATAGCAAACAACTGTACATACACGGCATTTTGGCTCGTAAAAAGGTAGATGAGAATTTTATGCTGGCAGAAGACATCAAATGAGGGCGAGTTTCGGTTCAACCCGAGGAATTTCAGTTATTTAGTTATGCTCTGCGCTTTGCATTTTCCTTTTTATTATTAAATATTTTATTCATCAACACCGACGAGATAGTATTTGGTGTACATGTGCTCATCGTCATCATCATCATCATGATCATCATCGTGAAGCCACTCTAATATTTTGGGGTTTCCTGTACACGCTCATGTTATTGCCTCATTTCCCCACTTTAGTCTGGTTTTATGCCTGGGCTTTTTTGCATTTTGATTGAAATGAGAACTGATGTGGATGCTGCCTTCTTTCTGTTGCCTCCCTGTCTGCCCACAAGTAAACCAGCAAGTGATTTCCTTTGACAGTTTCCGCTTGACTAAAAAAGGAAGAAAATTCTTTTCAAGTCTTCCTCAACTTTACTGCTCTTCTTCTTGTCTCATTCATCCACCTCTTTTAAAGGTTAGGTACACAACACAATCCTTCTATCCATTTACCCACCATCCACCTCAAAGTATGCTCGGGTTTTTTCTCACTTGTACAGCAAAATACAGCAGTGGAAAGGAAACTCATAAAATCCTGAGCTTGTTAGTATCGTTTTGGTATTTGGTATTTGTGCATCATACTTTGCATTACATATCTTGAGTGTGGACGATGAAAACGAGCAGAATAAAGCGAAAAGTGGAAATGGATCGATAATGATGGTATGTATATACTGCTGCTCCTGCTGAAAAGGACGGTGATGATGTAAATGAGATGCAGTCAGAAGGATGAATAAATGAATGTGCATTGAAAATGTGCTACAGGAGAAGAAGAGGTAGTAGCGATGATAATGATGATGATGGTGGTAGTGGCGTGTTTAAAGTGATAAGCAGCTGTCCTTCTATGATAAACTGAAACACTTTTCTTTTGCATTTGCCTTCCTGTCTGCCTTTATTTTGTTGCGGAAAACATTTATTTTGCCACACTCTGAGTTTGACATGTTTATACCTGCCTACACGTACCTACTCCTGTCCTTCTTCCAATACGTACCTTCTTACTTTACCCCATTTTGGTTTCTTGGTTCGCTACTCTTTCTTCCTAGTCTCATTATTGATTCATTCATTGCTAGAATCAGATGGCCCACTTTCATGTGCGCTTCAAATTGCGCTTCTCCGTTTTCTGAAAGAAAAGAAAAAAAAGAGAAACTTTTGAAGTTTCCTGGGAGTGAGGAGAATGTTATCTGTACAATGTACTCTCGAGCTTCCAAAAGTTTTCCAGGATTCCGCACAAGCAAACGTTTTCGTAGTGGATGAAAATGGTTGGTGATATGTATGTCCAGTGGAATGTAACTTTTATGAAAAACCAGCATCTTCTCGCATTTCTTTTTTTTCTTGGTTATGTAACATGAATGGACAGACGTTTCCCTTGCGTGTTGCTGTACGTTTGTAGCATAACACATACTTGCTTTATCTCACTTTTCTTTTAATTTCTCACGTTTACATCATCGTCACTTTTTATACAACTACACACAGCAGCCTTCACTCAGTTAGACTTGTCGTTTGAAATGTTCCAGCTCTGTTTTTTGCAAAGAAGTCGTAAACATTACTGCGTCTACAAACACATAGAGAGAGAGACAAGGCGAAGCAAAGAAAGTTTGCAACTTTTGCAGTTTCTGGTTTTCTTCATGAACGGAATCGTCATTTTGTCTTTTGAAATCTCTTTTTAACTTTTCTTGCCGCTGGGCTGCTGCTGATAATAATTCGTGTTTTCTGTTGTTTTATATCTTGTCTCCATCCCTCATTACTATTAGCTGGCTACCTTCTCCGCCTGCTCTTATCATTTTCTGATTCAATTGCTTCTCCTCCTGATCCTCGCCATCTGTCCTCCTTGACGATTTCTGTTCTTACTGCCCTGCTGACTTCTGTATTACTTCACTCATCGTTCGCATCCTTCTTCACTCCCACCCTCGACGTCGCCACCTGCATATTGGGTGCATACATAAATAATAAATGCACACACGGGTTTAAAAGTAAAAGTCAAAATGAATGAGTAAACGAAATCCGCAAAGTATCTACAAATTTATCCTAATACGTTTCCTAACCCCCATACCAATACCACCTACACACAGGATACAGAGCATGGATCATTATCTCATCAAACGTTTTGTGGAGCAGCAGACTTCAACGGTGAAGAGGGCAACACAGACACAGAATAATTGCTTGTTTGTTTGAACCACTCCATTTTCTCTTCAGGTTTTCTGGTGATGATGAAAAGGGAAATGAATGTCAAACATTTTCCGTTCATTTTACTCACCATTATAAGGCGTACTCACACCACCGTACATGCCCACACTTATAGATAACATTATGTTGATTGTGCGAAACTGTTCAGGTTTTCTCTGCTTTTCTATTCATGGACATGCAAGGTCAGTGTACCAGAACCACACCGCCACCGCCAACATCATCGTCATCATCAAAAAACAAATAACAGATGGTGATTCTACAAACTATTATAACTGTGTTGCCAGCGTTCACAACCTCCTAACGTCTGGCCTGCTCGCTACTCCCTATAGTCATTCTTGTAGTTGTACCCTCGTTATCATCATCCTCATCCGAAACACCATCGCGCTCCCATTTTCTTGCTCCGCTTAGGTAGCTACCGAAATTGCAAATTAAACGTGAAATTGGTAATCAAACAGCAAAGAGAACCAATTCACCCAGCTAAAAATGGAAATGAGCTGATACGGGGGTCTGGTGCGAAGTTGAGGCGCAGTTTAAAAGGAGGGTAAATACCTACCTAGCTAGGTACCAATCTCATCTCATCTTATGTGATTAAGTATGTTGTTTGATATGTCTATAAAACGGTAAAACCACTAATCGGTTATCTCCCGTTCCCTTTCACAACATTCATAAATATCATCATCATTATTATACTCATCATTGGGAGGAAATTAATGGTGTCATTCTTCATTCATGTTATCTCTCTAGCAAAATATTAGCAAATAATCGTAAAACCGCCTTCTTTCTCCCCTTCTCTATCCTTCCAACTGAAAACTCAGATTGATCTGCCTACACACACACACAATACACACCTATAACCTCTACCTGCCATTCCGTTTTGTTTACTTTCAGAAATAACTTTGCTCTGCAAGAAATCCCACCTTTTGCCACTCTTGGACGGTACGGTACACTGTCCTGTATACATTGTCACAAATCTATACCAATGCCGTATTGTATCACCTACCGCTAATTTTCCTTTTTTGAATCAAAATGGCGTTTTGTGTGGTAGTCCCTCTCCTCTCATGTAGATGAGACAACGACGTCGACGACGATGATGATGATACTCTGCGAGATAAAATTATTGCACACGAAGCAGAAAAAGAGAAGAACGACGACAAAATAACATATAGATGGCCAGATAATACACATGTATGTGTAAACGTTAGGTAATAAATATTACTGAAGCTGATATTTCATCCCGTTTTTGGCTCTTTGCAAAAAATAATGACTTTTATAGTGCTACTCTCCTCAGTCTCTTCTCTCTATCTCTCTCATATGTATATCTCCACTTGTCTACTCCCTTCTCTTGATGTGCTGCTCTCCAAAGGTGGAAGTGTATAAAATTCGTTGTGGTCGTCACACTCTCAACGTAAATTATTTATCAACACAAACCAACAACAAAGAAACAACTTTATACCCCAAACTACATTAAACAGTACCTATATAAATAAATACAAGCATGCCTACTCCCAAAACTAGCCGATTAATGTACCCAGTTGGTACATGTGAGTGGTGATGGCATTATATGATAAAAAAACACTCAAGATAAATAGGATAGATATTATTAGATAGATGGATGAGAGAGGAATTAGGAGGTAAACTGGTGTAGATCGTGCACCACTTACAAGCGAATAACAGAGGACGTCATCTTCATCATACTTGCCGTTGCCGCGCTCATCACCCCTAATTCTCTATTTTAGGAAATACACATCAAGAAGCGTCCGTGATATTATACAAACTGTATTAAGTACAAAGATAAAGGCGAACCTGTATGAAATTACTTGGAATTTTATAACAAAGTCAAACACGTACATACACAAATAAACAACATTTTTATAGGCTTAAAGCGCAACGCGTACAAAATCAGATTTTGTATTCTAAAGGGCGTTGTCTCCTAAAAACCAAACTTTTGAACTATAAGTAACTTACTACTACTACTACCACCACCACCATTACAGCCGCATATTATTACATTTTTTTCATAAGTTACGTTTACGTTGCGTTTTTTTGTTCTGCTGCTCGCCTTCTTTATCTCCATATCTCCTCTTTTCCCTTTTCACTTCATTACTCACTGACGACAATGACGACGACGACGACGTCGACGACGTGGAGGAGAAGAGCAATCTTTTTTGTATTAAAGGACTTTTACGATATGTAATAATGACGGTAATGTACCTTGTGCATAGCGACATTTTTTGCGTTGATAGTGCCGTTCTATGTGCATCTCTTTCTCTTTTTGTCTTTTATTCCTTTTCTTTTGGTCTGCTGTTGTCGCGTCGTCGTGAATCTTGATTTGTTTTTGTGATAATGGTGCCAATGCATTACTACGGTACGATCACAGTGGGTGATGTTTGCCCGAGCGCACAGATTACGTTTACATTGAGCTGCAATTCAACATCCTCTCCTAGTCATTTCTTCCTCGTTTTATGAGTCTCGTGTAGGTAAATATCGTCTTCGCCTTCTTCTTCTTTTCTCTTTGTTCTCATTCGGCTCATTTCCTTTCTTCCATCACATCATCCTCATTACCGTCATCTGTGCATTTTTTCGCAAACCTTGCAAAAATTCATTGCACTTCTGCACCAGCTCTCTTCGGTGCGGCCTACTCTCTTTTCACAGAAAAAACTACTATTAGGCTGTTGTGGACGACTGCACAAAAAATGCAGTTTCTGGCGTTTCCCTGCCGTCTTTATCTTTCTTACTTACGAACGAACTACAAACGAAAAAAAAGTAACATGCCACTTGGTACGTGGGAGTAGCAGTGCAAAAGCGGAGATGATAGAGCTGTAGTAGACTGCAGAGGCAGAGCGCAGTAAAACAGCAGAATAAACAAGAAGTGTCCTAATAACGTAAATAATCAGATCAAGTTTTTTTTCTGACGTAGAGCACTTGTACACGCCGTAATGCAGAAGGAAATACAATATGACGAGAGGCGAGGCGAGCAGTGCTATATGAGATGCCGACTGACAAGCCCATAATGTACCCAATCCAACTCCAACTCCTATAAAAGTCATCAAGAATACGAAAATGA
The DNA here is from genome assembly GCA_027744055.1 of Callyntrura sp. NNG-2020. Lineage (NCBI taxonomy): Eukaryota > Metazoa > Arthropoda > Collembola > Entomobryomorpha > Paronellidae > Callyntrura > Callyntrura sp. NNG-2020. Next base: position 19,293 of record JAHZNE010003229.1, read on the forward strand.
GAGATAGAGAGAGTCACAAGAAAAGAAGAAAAAAAGGATTCAATTTTATTTTAAAAACTGCAACTGTTGGTGCATGTTACGTGTGTGTGTGTGTGCATGTGTGTGTGCGTTGTTGTTGTATGCAAGGCGAAGCAATAAAGTATGCAATGAGCATCGCACGGCACCACCAAGAATGAAGAGGTGGAGATCATTATCATAATAATAAAGTAACGCCATCATTATCACATATTCTATCTCGGTTAGGACAAGAAAGATGAGGGTAAAAGGCTTTTTTCTAGAAATAATACCATAAAATATAGTCTTCCTTTACGTCTATTTACTTACTTTGTATTTATGTTAGGTGTAAAACTTAAAACTTCTTGTGCATGCCATTAAACTGCACACATATCTGCATACTTTTTCATGGCTCGAGTCAAAAATGCTTAACGTCCTTTCCTTCTTTACGTCTACCACGCAAGGAGAGGAGAGAGCTGTTCGAGGGAAGCTTATCAGTTGTCGCTGATCGTCTTGTGATATTTTACACCCCACCAGTACGACTATTATGATTTTTATATTTCTAGAGTAAATAAACAAACGAAAAAGTTGGAGGTGGATTAATGTAGGTCGCCACAACGCGATGCTGATCTTTATTACTCTAAAGGATGGTGTAGATAGATGTAGACAGATATGGAGGCAGAGATAAATAGATGAATGAATCGACGGATTTGATTTCGATTATTATTACATTCGAAAATTTAAATTATCAAAGCCATCAACATTAGTAGCAGCAACAACAACAACTTTGTCATCAAAATAGTTTCAGGATTATTTGAAAAGTAACGACAGCAAGCAACACTGTATGTCTGTAATCTGTGTATGTTTGAAATGCTTAGATCTTCGAACAGCACGGAGAGTGAGAGCGCCAAGAAATTTGAAAATATTTTATGGCGACTTAGGAAAAAGTAGGTAAATAGATTGTCACGCTTTGAGAAACTATTTTCTACGTTTGTTTATTCCCTCGTGTTTTCAAAATGTTATTCAAGTGGAATAGTTTTAAAGTCGTCATTTTTGTGACGGGATTCAAATGCTTTCGTAAACGCCCGTAAATTACGCTGGTGGGATATAAATACAATCACGATGAATCGTTTATCTCTGCGAATGTTCGGGTATTTCACTATTTCCGAGCAATAAAGGAGTAGTAGCAGTGTTTGAAAAAAGTCTCTAATAGGCAGAACGACCTCATTTGTCCAGTTATATAAAATTAAGGAAAAGGAGAGAGATACGTTGATACGTAGTAACTCTTGATTACGCAAGAGGAAAAAAACGGTCACGGCTGCGAACCCAACCCCATAGAAAGAATCTATTGAAATTGAAGCAGTGCATGTTGTCGACGTCCTGGCAGGCCCGAATAGATTGGATTGTTCGCGACTCTGCGTTCATGGTCCAGGAGGAGATGATGGTGTCGCGCATAGAATCCATTAATGTGTCTTTGTAACTGTGAAAGTCAATAGTATTTATTCTCTTTAGTCAATACAAAAGTGCTAACTATTTATACGCGATATTATATTTATCCATTAGTTCGTAAATTCCCGTTTATAAGACTTAAAGAGAAAATAGAGAATACCATAAGTCGCAAGTCGCAACCTCTTTCTTTATATTTATGAGGACAGGACGCACATTACACCATAATTTATTTTATTTGTTGCCTTTCTTCTCGTGTGTTTAATCCTGAATCGGCAGCGTAGGTGGCGTGCCGGCGGTGACGACAACTTTACGCTCTGGATCACAAAAGTTGCGTGTTGTAAAGCAAAGACAGAAAAAGGTTGAACTAATTTACGAGGTTGTAATGTCAACTTGTTCATTTATTAGCCAAGTCATTTGCACATTTTTTTCACTCCTTCTGTGTTGCCTTTCATTTTGCGTGTTGCAGTAGCTGTAGCTGCATGATAGAGCGTAAACGAAGTTAATTAACACGATGCAATAACAACCAGCAGCAGAAGCAGCAGCAGCAACAGCAACATGCGGCAGCTGCTGCCGCCGCCGCCGCGCCGACAGGATAGAAATATGCAAATAAAATGCATTCTTAATTCACACATGTCAGCAGATTGTTGCACAAAGGAGAAGAAGCAAAAAAGAAAAAATGAGTTCATTAGAAATAAATAAGTGTAGAATGATATTTTTACGACTGGAGAGTTGCAACAACGTAGTGTGTGCAGACCTGATTGATCATGAATCATGATTATCACTTACGTTACACACACACACACACACACGACACGGTAGGATGATGAGTTTGAGTGCAGATTGCACAATGTCGCTGAATGAGAAATGTTTCGAGTTAGCATAAGCATAGCATGTGTGAAGTATAGAGAAGTTAACAGATGTAGTTTATTTATTAATACATTTTAAATACTGTGACGGCCTATGGGTTTAGTGGTGGAAGTGATTTTTGAGGACAGCGGTGAGCCGTGAGCCTACGTGAAATGAAAAACAACGACGTGGCGATATACACACAACACAAGGAGAATGTGAACATGTTGTACACTCTACATTGTAAGTGGCGGCACTCGACATATATTTTCTTCATGCCTCAATTCTCATCTTTATTTTCGTGAAATTGGACAAGCAAAAGTGTGAAAGGATTAAATAAAATTTATGCAACTTCTTTTTTGTCGCGCGCCCGTCCCCTGACTACTGTCCTATTTTCCCAATCAATTTATTTTCCGTAAAAAATTAAATAAATTGGGATTGCATACCATAAATGAGGATTGCTCTACTACTGCATACCACTGCTACTCATGCTGTCTCGTTTGGTTCCCCAATGATTGTCGTCGTTGTTTGCTCTAATGAAGATAAAAAGATAGCATTTATGTGAAGATGACGGCTAGGACAGGTCAAGAGGACAAGATGTCTTGATTCTCAAGCAAGCGTCGTTGTTCTAAATACCAACAGGAAAACGAATTGTAACTAGGTAGTCTCCCTCTAGTCCCATTAAGCCTGTCCGCAAAATATTTTACGAGAAATTCCTCTCACTTAATAATATCGTTTCATTTTATAACATGAAAAATGTTGCAGCTCTCTTGATACGAAACCAGCTACAGCTATATATATATATACTTGCTACATGTATACGTTTTTCTCTCTCGGGAAAACTATGCGCCTACCCACATATATTTACCGTTCTCGAGAAAAATGCGTCGATCCATTAATAAATATTTATAGGGATATTTCGCCATGAGAGAGCTTGATGAAAACATGTTGAAACAAACAACTTTTTCGTAAGACACGGGTTGAGAAAGTCCTTGTGTGTTTTGGCTTTTCGAAACAAGTGATGTTTAATATTGTGAGTCTGTGTGCATATTTTAATGGCACACGGTGATGTTGCGACAGATCTCTGCTGCTGCTGCTGCTGCTGCTGGGAGAATCATTGCCTTTAAGAACCACTTTCCCCGAATTTTGTAATGAAACTTTTTCTCGTTTCCAGTCAAAGCAGAATGTAGTCGGGTGTTTTTTTTTGCAAAAAAAACTTACCCAAATCACATTGTACCTTATACAAAGCAAACCAGGATACAGTGTTTACGGATCGATTCTTTATTTTGCATACACATGTAGTTTCCGCTGGTGTTGTTATTCAATCAAGCAAGTGTGTATAGTAATTCGTTCAAGGCGTTTTTCACAAAGTGGAACGTCAAAATGAAAAATTTCCCGGGCCAACATGACTTTCGTGGTATAAATATTCTATATTATTACCAGAATGCAACTGAAAGTTGTGCAAGTCAAAGTCATCCCCGCCTTGTTTACCACTATGTACGTTTCCCGTCAATAATCTAATGTACACAAAAACACAACAGAACAGAAAGTAAGAAAAGAATGATTGAATGGTTTTACCGTGCCCCCACACACTTGTACCACATGCATCAATACGTCAATCTTCATTGTCCCAGGCACGGTGCAGGTCAGAAGGTAACTGCTAGACTCATAATTTACACCAATATTTTACCTTTAGTGAAACATCACGGCACGCACATTAAACACGTACAGGAACTACAGCAATAAAAAAATGTTGGGTGATATAATCCAAAAAATGCTCTTTTGAACGAAGGGGATGGTGGTGTAGTAGTAATGCATCAAAATGCAATACACATTGTAGCTTTGAGTAAACTCGTGTCGCTCGAAGCAACTGGGAAAATGTAATAATGTGCTCGTGATCGAGAGGGGAAGGGTAAGAATGGGAGAGAGAGCAAATATTACCTGCGCGAATTTACAAAGTACCTCCATCACCTACCTCACCATTATATCACCGCCGGTGTGCCGGAGGATGATTGATCATATTGTCAAGAGGAGGAATCCCGAGTTTCGATCTCAGCATTACTATAAGTTGCGACTGTTGTAATTAACTGTGGAATAATAATAATGTGTGCACAGAGAGCCCTTATTATTGGCATTTGCACAACGGACCACCATCACACGAGTACCACCAGCAGCATTCAACAGCATCACAGACAGCGAGACCAAACCCAGCCAAATCAATCATCCCAATGACCAATTTCTCCTGCCTGCTTTCATGAGTCAACATTTCCCTCTTCCGTTCCTCCTCCAGTTTAACTCGCCCAAGCATGGCTGGGTTTTATGGTGTAATGTGGACACTTACCATATTAAGTAAATTATAGAGTGCGGGTAAAACATGTACAACAAGATGCTAGGCACTGCTAGCGTACCACCATCGTCATCAGTCAAAAGGATAATATTGAACGCACACATTCAGATGACAGGCACGAGCACATACATATTTTTCTGCAGTGTCATGTCAAAGAAAAAGCGGTTCAAATAGTGGTGGTGGCCCTGCCACTTTTGAAAAAGGTTGTAATTGAATTTTTAAAAAAGTTATAATAATAATAATAATAAGAATAAAAAATAATAATAATAAAAGGGAGGATCAGGATCATGTATCAAATCAAAACTATAGCACATGGACTATGTGACCGAGTGCCAATAAAATGTACACATAGGCAGACACGTTTTGAAACAAGGCAAGAATATATTTATACTGCAAGATATATGTAATAAAATCCAATGTTTGTTCTGTGGTCCTACCTCGGCTAAATGTATGCCTAGACACTAGATACCTACGATGATCATGTGCAACCACAAACTGTCAGAGAGTCAGGGAGTAAACTCGTTAGGCGTCAGTTGTATTGACAAGAGCCAATAAGAATAGGAGTGTTCATTATAAGAGATGAGCATTTTAAATGGGGGTTTTCAGATATTGAATTTTGATAAGAGATTTGGCATGAAAAGACTGTTTTTTTTCTCTTCTGTCCTTTTGTTTCAGTTCAAATATGAATCAAGTTTTACGACCGTTAGTAATGTGATAGCTAAGTTAGCATTACAGAGCACTACTGTGGCAGGTTCATCTATTTCGTGGCAGCACACTGCTACACGCTACTACTACTACGACCACAAAACTTGTTAAAAATTTATAGATACAGTTTATACTTCGGCACACACACATTTATGAATAATAATATCCAGCAGCTGCATCATCAATTTCAATCTGAAGTATAAAATATGATTTTGCTCCTGCTCCAAAAAATATAAATGAATTATTAAAGATTCCACGAGGGAAAATGTCAGGTTTATTTTCTTTCTATGATACTGGTATTTCTGGACAGTGGCCAGTCTTCTGTTTCAATTTTGTTCAACTCTCTCTCTCTCTCTTTCTTGCTTCAAGATAGTACAGCGAAAAAATCTGTCACAGAAAGAGCCAGCTCCGCCTAAGTACTTATTAATGTATACTTCAGTTGCATATATGGGTAGTAATCCATCATTCCGCCGTACCCATCTCTCTCGATCTTGTGATCTCTCGCAGGAGAGAAGAACCTCTTCTTCTTCTTCTTGTACAACCGTTGCTGCTCTTTTCATGTATTTTTGTTCTAGCGTCCCATTTGCTCTTTCTCCTATGGCAGTTTTTTTCTGCTGGCTTTGCATAATAATTAGCCCTATGTATTAAATCAAATTGAATAACAATTGATTGTTTATACATGCATATTCTGCATACATTACAATCATCAATGTGTGGTATTACCCTGTCGTTGGTATGTGTGTGGTTTTGGTTCACACATTCAAATTCAAAGTGTAAATAATACAACACTAACAAATACCATCACCTCCGTCAAGAGCATCAGAGCATCAAACAAGTATAAAACATCCTCATCATCACGGATGAATAAACATGATGAATATTTATTTTTAAAAAATCTTCGCACAAGCATGACAGTAATATTATGGGAATAATGGCTGGTAGAAGGCCATTGTACAGTAGTAGTTGTAGCAATGCTGGTGGTGCTAGTTATTGTGCTAAATTATTCCGTTCGGCAGTATTTACAATTTAGGTTTTACGTGTACCAAGTTACAAATAGTAGTAAGTACACACATAATGTACATACATATTCATTATTGACTTGCTGGTGATGAGACAGCGACGACGATGTGACGATAACGATGACGAGCAACAGCTACTACTGCGTTCTTTCTTTGCGTACCACCACCTTACATAATGAAGTACAAACATTCATGTGACATTCAAGACTTCAAATGCACAGAGTTCTTACTGGGAATAATGAAAGTAAAAAAACGACTGACTGTAGAGAGGGAAGTGAATGGAAAAAGCACCAGTTTTTAGCGTGCTTTATTCTTGTGATATTTTGTGTAATGCATTATGACACGGAGAGAGGAAGATAGCAAAAAATAGACGGACTCGCTCCAGGTTGCAGTATGGTTCCAGCTTCTAGTACAACGTCAACTATCATGAAAACGAAAAAAAGTTTTTTGTTTCTTTATGCCGTTTGCTTTTAAAGCGCACACTGATACCCTATCTTGTATTACTACTGCGAGGATGACGATCTCTCTCCTCTCTTTCTCTCTGGATGTTGACTGCATTATGTGTGATGTGAGAAGGAAGAAGAATGGCTAACTTTTTGCGGCTTTTGCTCGTAGAGTAGCATTCACACAAAATTCACGGTCTCGTTCATCTTCATTATTCATTAATATAATGGCATTATGAAATGAGAGAGAAAGAAAGAGAGAGAGAGATATGCATGGAGATGTAATATACAGTGGTAAGCAGTAAGTGTTTGCCCGTGTATGAATAAAAGCCTAACGGAGAGACAAGGAAGATGATGATTCAGTAGTAAAAGCGACTGCTCCAAAACCAACCAACACCACAACACCAACAAAATTTTAATGCATGCATATTCATCGGGTAAAAGGTAGAATACAACGGCATGTCTCTGCATTTTTATATGGGTTATATGCGGAACCTATTATAGCACTGCCAGAAGTCGTAGCTATAAACCACAATAATGAAAAAAGACAGTGTTGGAGGATTTTTCAGCTCTGATGATCAGGAGGAGGATGTGGAAGAGGAAAAAGGAAGGTGACGGGGATGCTGGTGACGTAAAAAAAATAAAAAAAGAGACGCGAGTGGAGCTCCCGGGGTTTGTGCTTGTATGTGTCGGTATTTTATAACCTTTTGCATTTTTAGGGCTGATACTGCTGCTGTAAACAAGCAAAAATATGAACGGTTGTCTTCTGGATAACTTTTTTCCGTTTTTCAAAAAGTTCTCTATAGAGCTGGTAGAGCAGAAACGGCAAAACTCATATAGTCTTCTAGTGCGTCGGAGAGTATGCTGTGATGACTTAGTGGATGATGCTACACACGAACAGGACGAAAAATATTTTTCCCATTGCTTTTGCCTTGAGCTGGGAGAGAACAGTGAGAATGATGATGCTGATGGAATGAAACAGAGGAGGAGTAGTAGCCGAGGAGAAACCTTGTCTTGTCATCGTGTAGATCATGAGCTTCCTTTTCCTGCTATTCATCGTCATCTTTATACCGCTTTCCACTTTTTACTTTGCCCATATAGTGCAGCGGCATAGTGGTGTTGGTTTCGTTCGTGGGATCGAAAGTTTCTCTGGGTACGACTTTTTTTTGAGGTAGATGGATAATATAGGTTTATTAGTAGCCACAGGCAGTACAACAAAAAGTAGCAAGCAACAACCGTTTGCCTTGGTGGAGGCAAGTGTACCATATTTCGCTGGAGGAAAACCCGCCACCGTATATCATTTCCTTGTGTGTGTTAGTGTGTGGGGCAAGCAATTGTAAAAGAGAGAGAGAGAGAGAGAGGGAGAAGAGAGATAGAGATGCATGCCTAATCCATATCATTTCTTCCTGTTTTCCCCTTTTTGGCCACTATACCCTGCCAACTTGGTGAAAAATTGTCCAGAAAAATGTACAAAGTGCTTGTCCGCTGCTATGATGTTGCTTCTTGTTTTCTTGTTGTGTGTTATATCCAGTGTTGTACTACTGCTCCCAGGCAAAATAATTGCGTCCGTCGTCGACGACCGTTTCATTGCCATGAACGTGTGTTATGTGTAGAGCATGATACACGACAGCAATGGAGTAGTCGAGTGGAGTACATCTTGTTTGGCCAAGTGTTGGATAATGCGTTTAATATGGCGCATTGTGCAGAGAGACAAGAGGTTTGCTCTCTCTCTCTCTGCTTCAGTTGAAACCGCTGCGTGTAATGTGAACAGCAGTAAAGTTATATGGTGATGGTATTTCTGGCTTGATCTGTCGATAATTAGGGGCCGTGTGCCAAAAAGATTTATAGAGGAACAGCCCATCAATTTTAAATCTCAACTGCTGCTGCTGCTTTAGTCCTCCCCGCTTTGCACTAATGCAACTGCTGCTACAGTTTTGTTGTTGCTGTGCAGTGAAAGGGGCTTTCTCGATGCCCTTACCAAACCATAAAGGTGCCTAACTAGTGTGTCTATTACATAACCTCTAAGCATTGTTATTATCTGTACCGTCTGTACTTATGCCAAATGGTAGCGAGAAAACTGCACTATTTCAAGCCTCTACAACAAAAGCAATCTAAAAAAGCCACCGACTGCCCTGCCGACTCTCACGTTTATACTTCCATTCCTCCTTTTTCTCTTCCATCACCGCCTCTTTCGTCCCCACCATTAAAGTGTATTGTATTTTTTGTTGATGAACCCTTTTCATTTTTACCATTTTTCTTCAACAATGCCAAATATTCTAACCAACTTTTTCCCTTCAAATAGCGAAATCTAAAAAGATCAAAAGGAATGAACAAACTGCGTATTTTGAAAAATGTTTCGGTGATGGTGTCGATGAAAAGTTTTGTGGTGGTGGTGGTAGGTATGAAGTAAAAGTTTTTTTTTGTCGGAGAACATATCAGTGTCATCGTCATCGTCAGAGGGTTAAAAGAAAGTATAAAAGTATAGGGAACACATGTCTTTGAAAACTTTATTTCAAAAAGATTTTCCCTTACTTGATGCGCAGTGGTGATGGGGAGAGAGTTTATCAGAGTAGCAGTAGTAGAGAGTAAAGTGTAAAGATTGGACAATGAGAAGTCGGGGTCACATCACAGCTATAGTCAGCTACTGCATTATATATAAGAAATTCATCAATTACGGAGCTTGCGTTGGCGGTTATTTTCGTTACGTGAGCTTACTTTTGGTATTAATAGTGTAAAACGAGCCTCTCAAATAGATTTTTGACCACACGGACCCGCCAACGCAAGACAGTACAAGGGTATATAGAAAATAAGCAATTCGATTTTATGCTCGAATGTGATAGTATCATGGTTCGTTACTTCAGTACAGTTTCCCCCGCGTAAAATGCCTAAAATAGGCAGGTAAAAAGTTATTTGTGTCAAACCCACAAACACTCTGTTGAGCTGACAAGCGATCATCATCATTTTCACTTGATCCTAACTGTTGTGCTTTTAGGAGCATCACAACACTTCGTATCATCCACGAACTCGCAAATTTCCTTTTTTAACAGAAAAATGGGAGTAAATCACAACATTTTTTTCTCGCAAAATCTGAAAATTATGTGGTGGTGCTTTGATACTATAAGAGGTAGTCAAATCTCGGGAGTCATCTTTGTAACTGTTTGCAGCTACCATACAGTATACCATCTAATGTGGCTGATGATATAGAATCTCTCTAAACGATCGACAAAATTATAAGCACTTCTTGTCTTACCCTTTTTACTACCGCCTAAAAAATCAACTTTACACCATTATCATCACATGATAATGTCTGATCATTTTTTTGGTGTTTATTCCACATTGCTGTTTAGTTGCTCAAAGTCAACACAGTCCCAGTCAACTTTTTTGTGCAATGAGTAGGAGTCGTAAGTGGTCACGCGAAAAAAATATACGAACATTTTCAGATGATCATCATGTCAAGATAATGATGCTGCTGCTGTCCGTCCGGTTGTCTATTACCATTATATTGTTTCACTTTTACAACACAAGTTGTTGTAGTTGGAGGTTCTTTTCTAAGAAAAAAGGTGCTTCTTTTCCTTTTACAAGCTGCGCTAGCAGTTATCAAAGGCAAGCATTGTTATGTTCCTGTCAATCACCCAAAAAACAGATAATTCTTAGTTTCTACTGCTTTCGTGCTTATTGATTATCCGTCTACGCGAAAGAGCGAGGGCCGAAGTGGTCGTTTGCCTTTTCTACTGTTTGTAGGGGACTTGCCTGAAATACACAAGCTCACTGAGCACTTCTTCTTAAAATCGCAATTTAGTAATGAAACTTGGCATTTTCCACTTTGTCTTTTCACGCTTTTCATTAGCAAGATGGATGAGATAAGAAAATACACAAGTTATATGCATATATTTAACAAGTAATAATAATCAAAACTTCTTCTACTTTTCTAGCTTGACTCTTGACTACCTGCTGCGGTGCGTTTTGCTTTTTTTTTGTTGAGGTGCAATTATGGTTATATAATAATATGATGATAGTAGAGTGGACGAGAAAGAAACAGGATAATAAACAATCTGGATTCTATCAGCATGATCCTTTTGATAATTTAATGATGATGATTCGATGATTATAAGATGAGGTGGTATGTTATAACTGCCGCTGCTGCTGATACTTCTTCCAAGAAATGTCATCATCACGACCATCAAAATCATCGTAATGGTCGTCATTACATGATGACGATGAAGATGATGACTATGATCAAATAAACGAAAAAAAGTTGGCAAACACGCAGAAAAATATAATCATCTAATGCCCTCGTTATCTCAAGCGAAGACAACAAGAAAGATGGGCAGGTGAGTATTTTTGCCACGGCAGTAGATTTTAGTAAAATCCTCATATAAACCATACTTTTACCGATACGCCTGTAAAAACAAGATTGACAACGACGACGGCCGTAAAACCACTGCGGACGTGTATACTGTATAGAACAGAGAACAGTACAGTAAAATCAAATAAAAATTGGAAGTGGTGAAGTAAGTAATGTGAGTGGTTTTGGGGAACCTATTATTTATTAGTTAACCAAACTGCTTGTTTTAGTATTGCGTGCAATGAATTTTACAGTAATAATGAAACCTTCTTTTCAAATTTGGTTGGAACATCACTGTCTACGGAGGGTTCGTCAAAAGCTGTGTGTAACTGTCTGTCTGTCTAGTTTTTGATCTCTCAAGGTTTGAAATATTCGATTTTCATGCCTTCATGGTTTCAACCGAAGTTCAAAGATAAATATTGTAATTTTAGAGATGAAGCACGAACGAACACATCATCGATGGTGGAGTGTGTGTGTGAGAGATAATGGCAAATATTTGTTTTTCAATCCCCCAAAAATGCGTTGTTTCGTCCGTTTTTAATAGTCAAATATAAATTTGTTTTATATTAGTCAAATCACAGGTAAGCAACAAAAATGGTAATGGAAAAGTGGTGGACATCAAAGCTTACAAAACAAACAATTTTTTACACAGTTTTCACGTACTCGAGCAGCAGCAAAATCTTCACAATACCACACGAATCGCCAAATCCACCAACATCATCTTTGTCACATGTCGCATGCAAAGGCAAACAACTTCATGACAAAAAAAGTGAGGGGAGAGAGAGAGAGGGAGAGACGTGGCTGAAGAAGAAAAATGTTTTGTCAATTTCATTACCAACCGCGTAGCCAAAATGTATTAGCAAAAAATAGTCATGTAGACGACGAAGAAGAGGAGAACTCCCATAAAAATCCCATTTCATTTGTCAACTCTCTCTTTTTTGTCCCTTCTTCTTTTATTTCATGACATGACCACTTTTATATTATTATTTGCTCTTGTCTTGTCAGCCAGCTTCTTTTTATGTCCACTCTACCAACAACTCTTCATAATATCCATCTTTTTCTTACTTTCTTGTGTTCGTGAATCCTTCATTTTCAAAAGGAAATAAAGCTTTAGTAAACAATTATGTTTATACACGACCAGCAGTTTTTCATAACCTTGCATCCATACAAAAACATCTATTTTTGTTGACTTGTGTCTACAAATCTGTGTTACAGACTTTGCATAATTTGGTGCAGTGAACCAGAGGTCGTGGAGTTCTCGTTATAATGTGAAAGATTTGCTTGTAACTTGAGTTTTCTTGGCACTGGAGATTGCTATGTTCTGCCAAGAACCCACACAACCGTGTACCAAATTGTAGCTAACTTTGCAAAGTTTCAAAATTTGACCTTCATGTTACTCGTGCAGGTACATTTGTGAACCCCTTGAATCCAATACCCATGTGCAGCATGTATTTTTTTCACAGAGACAATTTATTATATTCATAATCTTTAAAAAGCCATTTGTACATACAAAACAAAATCATAAATACCCATTGTTACTCCCTGGCTAGCTGGTCGTAAATAAGTAAAGTAAAAAGAGTAGTCCTGCTGTGTGTGAGGTGAACCGTAGCGGAAAAAAAACTTTACGGCATTCCCATCCGAGCGCACACACAATGATCCTCTCATTGTCGCAGGATAATAATGATGGTCATAAATATTTTTAATTTTCATCGTTTTGAACCATCCGCACAACCAACATTTCGTAGATGCAGCGTTCTCACAAACAAGCAAGTATTTAGGCTACAAAACTACACAGACAATAAAACTTTATACGTTAATGCTGCTTAACAGGCCACAGTGTATGTGGCAGGTGAAAAAGAGTAATAAATTAGTAAATTGAATTTGACCTGCCACCGCCAATCAGCCCACTAAACCTTCATTTTTTTGTAGTGGTGTTGGCTTGTAGTAGTGCAGATTACAGATTAGAGAGATTAGAGAGAGTATTGTCGTTGCCGCAATGGCACTTGTGGGATGATCGTTACGTGTCGATTGAAAAAATTGATCCGTTACGTCTATTGTCGTTGTTTTTTTGCAACTATCATTGAGGATGACACCGATACTGCTTTCAAAATTTAGGATAATGGCGTAGGCGAATGATGAATGATCAAGTCAAGGAAGAGTCAAGTAAAGTGAGTATTATTATGATTGTTGTTGTTGTTGTTGTTATTATGAGAGCCTATAACGGGATGATCTGACTCATTTATATTACAAAATTCATTCACAATTCACAACGCAACCTGCACAATACAATAATGAGCAGACAAGAATGAAAAAGTAGAATTACCTGACAATTTGCATACAATTACAATGAGGACTGACCAAAAGTGAAGCTAAATTTCGCCGTGTATTACAAACAATTAATATAGTGTACATCCGTTTAGTTTCTTTTCTGTTTTAAGTGTCACTGGTGTATGGAGTACACAACAAGTTTGTTATTTATAAGCACAACGTTTGGCTTCTTCTGTAATGAGAGAGCCGACTCTCCTCCCACGCACGGCGACGACGACGCCACACGACATGACACGTTCTCATTCCGTCCGTCGACAAAATTTTATTCTTGACTTTTTATAGTAAATTTATATAAAACAAGTGGTGCTAATGTGGAAATACCTACCTATATATTATGCACATAAGGAAGACTGCTCAAAGTAAACGAGGTTAATTGCTTTGATTCATGAAAGCCATTTCACACATTACATTACATCGCGTCGGACGGAGTTCTTGTTTGTCTGTGTAGCAAATCCATCCATTTCTTTGTGTCTTATTCAGCTGAAGAAGTGAAGCCATATGTTTTTTAAAATTTACTCTACAAACAGCACAGGATTGACCAACTAGGGCACGACGACGACGACGTCGAGTGCAGTGCAGCTCAACTACCGGCAAAACTTTCATTAATTCCACGTAAAAAGAAAATAAAATGATTCGAATATATGAAGACGAGATGCTTTTTAAGATAGTCTACAAAATTCGAGTTATGTATATATATGCAATAATTTATTTTTTTTATCTTACAAGCTGTTTAAAATGTACATATATTATGCTATAAGCAGTCGGTGTTGTCTTGTCGCCGTGATTGTGACTGATTATCATCATCTCAGTTTATGATGAAAATGAAATGTGGGCAATAAGCAATCTAAAATGATGAGATTACTGTCAACCAGTCAAGTCATCAGCACATTTCATTCAACACTCCTTCCTTAGCTTTTGCCTTCCCTGCCTGCCTGCCACTCTCCTTTGTCCTTTGTTGAGGAGGAAAAACTTTTAAACACTTTTCATCTGACATCAAAAAATGGAAAAAATTGAAATGGATGAAGATGAAAAAGATTTGAGGGATGTGGTCTGACTGGGGCTAGGACTAGGCTGCTTTCTGCCGCTTGCTGCGTGACGGCGGCGGTGGTTGCTGTTGATGCCGTTTTGTTTTTTGTTGTTGCTGTTGCATAACATGAAGGCTTTTTGTTTAAAAACATTTTTATGTAACTTCCATCAAAATGGGATGCATCATATCTCACCATCTTTTTATCATAATCATCAAAGCCGCCGTCACCACTGACTTGTCCTTTTGGGAGGAACGATAAACGACAACGTGAGATGACGCGAAAAGGCGTGAAAGAAAACACTCATCTTCATTTCATCATCTTCCGTGTGTAAAGGTATACATCGTCGACGTGCAAATGAATTGCGATTATACTAGCATGAATTACACGAAACTTGATGCAAAATGCAAAGGAAAGTAAAGGGAACCCCTTTTCTGCTTATTGTCATTTTCCATTTCGTTTTTCTATCTGTGCAAAGTGCTGTGCAATATTGGAAATGGAAAGATACTCCAGCTTCTTCTATCTTCCATTTCCCCGAACAGCAGTAAAAAAATATTAAAATGTGACAAACAACTGGCAACAGTATCCAAACTCATCAGGAAAGTCTTTGTATTTGCATTTTCCTGTCCTTGTACGTATTTTCTTTTGTTTTTGTGTTTAATTTAAAATCTGACAGTCCTTAGGTAATGGTAATAGGTAGATGGGGAAACACGTAAAAATGAGTTTTTCCTTATTAGGAAAACGAAAGACATGCAGCGACGAATTTTCATTTTCCGTTGTACGTGTATTATTTATTATGATGACGTTGAGTGAGTGTGTGTGTACCGTGCATTCTTCTAAGAATGAATGGAATATTGGACAAATATTTTGGTAATGTGTTATCGTACACAAAATAAAACGTGCACGGAGTCCGTGTATCATATAATAAAAAAGGAGACTGTTTACATTTTACGATTGTAATCCTGTCACAAAGTGGAAATTAATCAACCTAAAAAGAAGAAAAAAAGCTCCCAACCTCTTTCTATGGTCAGTCAGTGGTATACATTTCAGTACTTGTATTATATTACAAATGCAGTTGCAAAAACCTCTTGTGACTTGAGATCAAAACAATTGAGCAGCGCACAAGATTTGTTGAAAACTTGAATCTTCATGCTGGACGCCACACATGGCACGCACACACAGTGTGCCGATATATTTTTCTCTACATGAGTGTGCACAAAGCAGGTTGGTTAATTTAATTTATATGAATTACTTGAGTCGATTATCCTTTGTAGGTACATTAACACTTATACAGGTACAACTTTAATCCTTATCGTATTACAAGTATCACATAAACGAACAACGAGCATGACTAGTAAATTATTATGGTTCAGCAACAAAATTAAATGACGTGTCGAGTGTTGAGCGTCGAAATAAACTGCCACAAAACACCACAGGTGACAACTGCTCCGGTTACCTTACTGAGTTGTCGTTCTCTAAAGTCCACTCCCATTCCATCAATCACCATGAGCTAAATTACTTTACCAAGTGATGTTGTAAACCTAATGTATTTTGCTAAGTCTGTATCATTAGAAAGTTAGGTAAAAAAAACTGTGATAAAAAAGTGCCGTTTATAAGTGTACCGAGTACCGATACTATAAGTAGACCTTTCTATGCGGTTTGCTCAATGGAAAGAAAGGTGTATTTGATACTGATAATAATTATTATACATGAATAAATTTTAACTTTCATGAAGGCAAGACTTGCTCAACTTCAGCCAATTTTCTTCAAGACTGTCTGAATGAAACTGAACCATACATTTGGCAAGCTGGGGTAGGGAACTTATCTGTGCCAGTCTTGCAGCATAATCCATTTGACCTTTTATTCACCTCCCTCTTTAATTTGCATCATTAACCTTCATTAATTTGAACTTTGCTCTTTTAATAAACAAATTGACAAATTGATTGATTAGGGTAATTGCATCATCCTGTTGTTATCGTCAAAAGAGTTTACAAAGTGAACGTCAACATTTGATTTTAAATTACCTTTCCCGCTGAGAAAAAGAAAGAATTTTATTTTGCAAAAACATTTATGTCAATTTCATACTCTTTTTTCTTTGTTGTTTGTCGACTTTATTCTATTTCTCTAGAATCAACCATTTCCAAAAAAGTACTTCACATCGCAATTCAGGTTTCTAATGTGGAACTGACAATCATTCATGACTTTACCATTATTTTGTCGTAAATGTAAAGCCGAACGCGTGATATTTTTTGCTTTGCGCGCTGTTTGCGAGAACAATTTGATTGTTGTTCCTCTTACCTAACCCTTCTCACGCTGTTATTCTCTTGTTTTTGTGACTGATGATGGATAGGTGAGAAAATTGCTTATTCCAAGTCATTTTTCGTTTAAAAGTAGAAAGTGTCCCTATTTTTTTCAACTTTTTCGGTAGAAAAAAAAACAACACAGTACGTACGGGCACGATAAAACGTCACAGTCAGTTTTGCAAAGTTAGGAAAAATTTGGTTGGCTGTTAGGTACTGGGTCTGTGTAAAATGTAGTTGGAGTGCCAAAGTGATACATGAGCAGTTCAGAGGATCTCACACTTCTCATGTGTCAAGTTGAAACACTTTTGTGTATGAATCAACTTCACAATGAAAAAGCCACGTTGCACGTCTTCTTTTTCTGCTATACACACCAGGCTTGTGCCTGCTACCACTGGTGGCGTCTCGGAGGACGACTCTCGCTCTGACGCTAGCATAACCATCACCGATTTCCCAGGATTCCAACTACTGAAAGGAGGATGAAGATCAAGTTCTTCACAGGCCTACTATTCGCGTCATGCGGTGGAAGTGGTGGTGCTTATGCTTTTATGTAATAAAAGTAATAGGGCATTATATGCTACTTGACTGCTACATGCCTGTGTTATCCTAAAAATATGCCACTGCTGCTGTTTTCCAACGCTTGTATGCTTCATTTCCTTCTCACTCCAACTGAATCCTCCATTTTTCCTCCCGTCTACTTTTTAATAATGTAAAGTGAAGTGTAACGAGATGAAGTGAAGTGACAGGAAATGTATTTTTCCGGGAAGAGGCTATACATACGCTAAATGTAGTATCAGAATGAGGAATTTACTAAAAGTCCTTTTTTCTCTCGGTTTTTTTGTACAGGTAACTGTAGTCAGGTGAAATGTCCTCCAGTGGAGAGCTGTCCTGAGGATAGTTATCGCCTCCCATCTTTGGTAATGGCCGACCCTCATCGTCATCACGAGAAGAATGCCTTGTCTGGAATGATGAGTCACCAGCAGCAGAATTGCTGTCCTGCCCCATCCACGCAAAAATGTCAATGTATTCCGGATCTATTGTGCTCGCCCAAAGAATGCTCCCCCGGATGGGAGGCTCATGTTTCCAAAAATGCTACTGGGAAACCAGGTGGCTGTTGCCCAAAATTCAAGTGCACACTTTCACCATCATCAGCATCATCATCATCTGCTGCTGCTGCTGCTTCTGCTACTGCAGGTGAACCAAATTAAACTATCTTGTCAAATATGTCTTTGTCCTGCTCAAAATTAATACGGTCAAAGGCCTTTTAATTCACATAATTTATCATCATTTATCACTTCCACCACCGTATGTATACACACTTCCTTTAGGAAGATACAAAATGTTTAACAGTTTTGAATTACATAGTAGAGTTGGATCAAATGAATTTTTTGTTACTTTGGGTGTGTCCCTGAAATCCACAGGGGAGACAAGCAACAATCACGCTCACCATCATTCCCATGCTCACCAACAGCAGCATCACAATTACCATCATCCACCTCAAAAACTGTACGGAGCCTCACAACATCCCTCTTCTTCAGCAGCAACCGATTTTGACAGCGATATTGGTTTTGATCTCAGCAGTCTAGAAGACGATGACGACGAGGATGAGGATTCCGATGAGCTAAGCGGGGAGGATTCTGGCGAAGAGAACATTCTTCAAAATAAACCCCTGCAACAACAGCTACTCCTCAACGATGATACTGAAGAAGAAAAAGGACATTGCTATCATGACAGCAAGATTTACAAATCCGGTGATAGCTGGACAGTACAATCTGAGTGTAGCGAGTGTTTTTGCGAACATGGTTTGGTCTCTTGTAAACCCATTAATTGCAATGTGCCAGCAGAATGCAGACTTGCCCGGGCTCAACCTTTATCATGTTGTCCAGTCTGTGATGGTAAGTCGTCATCCTGAAATACAAAGTTAGGGTCGATTTTTTCTGTTTTATTTTTTTACCTGTGAAAAATCTAATTACAAATCATAAAAGCATCTCTCCTGCCTGTCATGCCACAGCGGAGTCGCATAAGTACCTACTACTGTCGTGGTATTATATTCAATAGGTGATATCCTGTCAATCATGTCGTGTGTTGTTCTCCGGTCTTCTGACAAAAGTCATTAGTGATTGTGTCAAGCAGTCATACCTACTCTGTTACAAGTCATAAATCATAAAAGCAGAGAAAGGGAAGAAGTAATCGAGAGTTTATAAAAGTAAACCAATACATATGCAATCCCCTTCAATTCTCTGCATTGTTATGTAAGCTAAAACAACAAATATAAAGAGAAGTTGGTGTTCACCCCCTTTTTCTTTGTTCTTTAGCTGACGGAATGGAATTATCATAAATTACATGAAAGGCATTGCATAAATATTATGGTATACGGCTGTTGAGTGTTGATGTTAGTGTTGTTGATGATGACGATATGATAATGAGGAACCGAGGTAGGTAGGTACGGATATGTGCTCTGCTGTGACTGTTAGTCGTGTGGTATGGAATGCTAAATAAGTCTTCTCATCAGGATTGTTTAGGATGATGATTAATGCAAAAGTTAATATGGTTGTGGAAGAGGAGAGGATTTACTGGCATTCAAGCTGGCCTCTGCCTTTGTTTAGCTTTTTGATTAGCATTTTTATTTAATAGCTTTGATGTTTACACGCTTGATCTTTGTTATTATATTATTTTGTGTGTAGGCTGTGTTTCTGGCAGTGGTAAGGCATACAACATGAGCGAAATGTGGCAAGAGGATCCTTGTACAAACTGTACATGTCAAGGGGGCCGGATTCAATGTCACACAAGCTCGTGCAAACGTCAACACTCGTGTGATAGCCCAAAATATTATCCGGGAGAATGCTGTCCGCGTTGCGAAAGTAAGCTGAACTCGCCTATTCATTCATGCTTGTTGTCTGCCCTCCATTGGAAAGAGAATGCGTATAATGCAATATATTATGGAATTTTAGATGAAGCACCTGACGTCGTACCAGCTCACACTTTTGACAAAGACAGCTGTCCTTTCCGAGAATGCCACAGGGATGTCAGCTGCCCTAATGGTTTCCGACTGGACAAGTCAGGTTGTCCAACTTGCGAATGTCAAAAATGTCAAAGTCTACTTGCCTGTAAACTCTCGTGTTCCAGAGGACTCAAGGTTGACAATTTTGGCTGTACAATTTGCGTGTGCCGCGGAGACCAAGATAGAACGGATGCGGATTTAGCTAATAACAGTGTTATCCCATACTCTTCATCTAACTCTTGGTCACGTAATGGGAACAATGGAGAAAAGCAACAAGGAAAAGACACAGCCTCATCATCGTTACCATCGGAAGATTCTTCCAACAGCAAAAGTGAGGATGATCAGTCATCATCCTCTATTTATTCCTCTTCAGTGAAAATGGATCAAAGGAACCTCTTGGGAAATTCAGGTAGTAGTAACAGCACCAAGGATTTCATCGGGCGTGATGGTCAACATCAATTTCAGTACCACAACAACGGAAACCGCTATGGCCACCATCCGCTTCGCCAACATCCCAATCATGAGGATACTGAAGATGACGATGCTGAGGACCATATAGATGATGACGGTTCATATGGCTATGGACGTGGCAGCTCAAATGAGGCAAGAGGCAGTCGTGGTAACTCTCCATTCCCCACAAACTCCTTTCTCGGTAGTAGTAAACGCGATGGTGGCGATGCGTTTGTTGCTGGTGGTGGACGTGGTGTATTCTGCACTGTGGATTCTGATGGTAATAGACGCATGGAAGGAGAGGAATGGTCAGATCATTGTCGTCGTTGTGTCTGCCGAAACGGAAAGGAAATGTGCTCGCTGATCACATGCCAAGCACCAAAATGTGAACATCCCATTTTCTATCCGGGAGACTGCTGTCCTAAATGTCCAGGTTTGTGCTAATAATAATAATACAACAACTACAAATGTATGTACATGCCTGTGTATCTTTAGGCATACATGAAATGACACCCTCCCACACCACTGAAACTATCACCACCAGCAAGCAGACATGAAAGAGAGGGAGAAAGCTTGGTCGAGAGAGAGAGCCAAAATAATAATGTCTTCTTTCTCCCTTCTCCTTGTTAGTATTTCCTTTCTATCACTATCACTTTCTCCTCTCGTTCTCCTTCCTGTCATTCTGTATTCAGTGAACGTCTTAAAATTCCCCAGCTGCCAATAATAATGCATTTGAGCCCGTTTTACTGGCAAAGCACACCAGAAACCGTCACGTAGTAGTTCCATTTTGATCGCGTTTTCTCTCCCTCTCTTTCTTGAACACTGTATCTGCACACGAAACAGAACAATGTACGTAGTCAAATAACAAACTACGTTTAATGCAGACTCCAGTTCAAATCCAGACAAAAACACCAGCAGCAGACGTACGAAAGAAGAGTGTGTATGAGTATGTATGCCCGTATTTCTTTCAATTTCTCGTCGTTTTCTATATTCTAATCCTTCAAACTATTCCACTCATGCACAAGTTGTTCTGCGGCATCTGCAAGTTTTTTCTATTTATTTTCTATTTTTCTCTCTCCCGAGTATATACAAGTTTGTACATGGACCAAGTCATTTTCTTCATCATTTCAACTTGAACGTAACTGGACTAGAATAACTCGTTTATTTGTTTGCCCTTACTGAGTTTTTCACTTGACTCCAGTGAGAATTTTGCAATTTAATGAAAATAGTTTCAGGAGTCTTGACAGTTCCAAAAAAAGAGGTTTATGCAGTATGAAGTTCAATAAAAAAAAGGAACCATTTTCATTGTTTGCGTGATGGAATTTTCTATAATGTTTCCTCCATCGCCTTATCTTCTGCCACTGGCGATGATGATGCCTTTCGGATATATATTTCAATTTTCCAACTTTCTCTGGTTGTTATTTACGTTTTGTATACTATTTTGTAACTGCACAGTTGAGGAATCATCGTCTTCATTCAATCACGTGAACGTGACCATTTGCCTATCATCTGACGGCACAGAGCGTATTGAAGGCGAAATTTGGACTCTCGGTTCCTGTCTTACTTGCACGTGTCACTCGGGACAGGTTATGTGTGCCGCACCAGAGTGTCCTCCAACTCCGTGTACCGCCCCCAAGCTAGTAGACTGTTGCCTACAATGTCCTAGTACAACTGCCGACGGCCAGATGGATGGAAAGAGAGAAAATAAGGATGGCAAACTTTCTAACAACCGAATCGAAAACGAATCTTTAGTCAGTAACAAAAATTGTCTTTCAGATGATTCAATCAAAACTTACTCGGATGGGGAAAAGTGGAAGGTAAGTTAAAATAGAATAAGTATTCATGGCTCCAAAATTCAATATACGATTATTGCATTATTCTTGAACGCATTTAGCATTTTAAATGGAACAAGGACAGCATAGCAATCACCAAATGGTGTGTAACCAGTTAAAAAGCGCGTTTTAGCTAACTGTTATGAGCTCTCTGAGCTTGATTCTATTATTCCTGTCTAGAAAAAACATTCTCGTTAAATGGAAAACACTTTTGTTGATTTGGTGTCATTTGCAGGTGGGAGCTTGTCAAAGCTGCCGTTGTGATGCTGGACAAATAAAATGTTTCTCTGCGGGAAAGTGCCCTCCATTGGAGTGTTCTCGTCCAGTGCTGGCTAAAAATCAATGTTGCCCCATTTGTCTCGGTGAGTGAACATGCTATACAAAAAACTGCTGTTGCTGTTTATCAAGCTCTTTGTGTGCTTTTTTTGCAAGCTATACATATTTCACTTTCCCTATTTTCCAATCTCACACTTTCTCATCGCCATGCGTCATCATCCACCGTCGTGACTGTTTTCCTCCTTTGTTTGATATCATATTCGCTTGCTCAATTTTTTGCGCTCGATTTGCCAAACAGTAAAAACACAAGTGAAAAGGAGAGAAATCAAGCGTATAACTGGGAAGAAAAAGAAAATCGAGGGTAGAATCAAAAAAGAGAAAAGTGTCTGTGTGTGAGAGGGAGACACACACACGGCATAGTCTGTTTTGAAAAAGAAAGGAAGATAGGAAGAGTACCGCAATCATGCATCCATAAATACATTTGCAAACCCCAAAAGAGAAGAAGTGTATAACATATAGGAGTAGTAATACGAAAAATGGAAAACACTACAAACTTGCTACTGTTTCTCTTTCAGTCCCTTTCCCATTTCCAACAAAGCATATTTGTATCCCTTGCTTGCTATTATTGCTCTTGTTTTCTCTTCTGAGGACGATATAGTAGAAAACTGTATCTCTGTCTCTGCACACATATATTTTCTGGTAGTGATGAGAGTGTGCATGAAATTCTATTAAAAATCGCTGAACCCACACTAAAACCAATTTCAAGGCTATCTCCTCATCATGAAACCAGTAGTAGAAGCAGCAACAACAGCAAATAAGTGGAGCTTTTTCTGACGTAGAAAAAATTCTTCTCTCAAAGGACAGCTCTCTGACTACACCAAGAATGGTTTGGATTTTAGGGGATGAAAAACAAAAAAATGTAGAAGCAAAGCACATATTTTCTATTTTTTTATAAATAGGGTATACACTACAAACTATCACACTATTTACTACTGCGGGCGCTGCCAAACGTATTTTTTGCAATACCAGAGAGAGAGAGGGTCTTCAGACATGCAAAGAGAAAATCAAAATGTATAAGCAAAGCAGAGAAAGATACAACTTATATAAAGTTAACTCGACTACACTATACGTAAACTTGGTAAAAACCACGAGAAAAGAGAAAGAAATCTGAGAGAGATAGAGTGAAACGAAGGAAAAGTTGTATTTTTACAGGGGAACACAAATCATGTCACAAGTAAAACGGGAAAGCATAATAATAAAGGTAGGTGTATGGCTGCATATAATAAAATGATGACGACGAGAACAAAACGACAATAGAAGTATTATAGAGTTGAGTGGAAAAACTCCCTTGTACATGAAGAGGGAGAGAGAGAGATAGAGTGAGTAACTAGTGGAGGAGGAAAAATAGAAAGGACTCTGAGAATCAGCTACACTTTTGTACATTTACTATTTCCACATTTCCTTTTACTTCTGTTCTCGCTCCTTCGCTAAAAAATATGAAGTAACTTGCCATCAGAGAGAAAGTGTGGAAGTGAAAAAGAACTTGTATTGTCGTATATCATTTTTTTCTGAATTTATTTTCTTTTCGCTAAGAACAATTGAATGAATGAAATAATGTAGTTGTGGTGGCACTGGAATGGTAGAACTGAAATGAGTACATGTTGTTACTCGCGCCCGTCCTCTCTACTTTTTTCCTTTTGTTCAGTGCGGCTATAGTTCGTATTGTTGCTGTTATGTTGCTCTACTAGTACTATTCTTGTTTCGCATCGACGTGTTTCCCCTAAAAATACAGGCTTGGGAATGTTTCTTTGCTTTTGATACTGCTATCGTACATTCCTAGGTGGTTGGTGTACATTGCACTGATACCATTATCATAAATAGTATTCTGTTGAAAGAAAGGGGAAGAATAAAATGAGAGCAGACTCATATTTCTCAAGTTTGATTTACGGACATTTCTAAACCACTCATCATTTTCCCAGTCTCGTTTCTCTCCTATTCTTTCCATTTTTCTGTGTATCTTTCACAATTTTTTCGTTCTATTAGTAATATTGCCTGAAGTACACAAGCTGGTTGGATTGTATAGACAATTGCAATGGAGAATATAATACCATTACTGAAAGTGTACAATTGTTTGTGCCTTTCTACAACAGACAGGTTTATCGACAGTTTCAGTTTACTTTCTCCGAACGAAAAATGGAATAGATAATGTAATAAGAATGACTGGAAGAAACTCTTTTACTCTACTCATCTACGCCCTGGGGAATCACGATAAGGTTTAAATGATAAAGTATATTAAATGTTTCGCTGTCAGCGAGTCAAACGGAAGCTTACTGCCACGTGGGAGGCGGAGGTAGTGACACGGGATGATCCTCTTATTTTTTGGAATATGGTTACCGTTTCTACTTTTCTGCATCTTTTTAGTTTTAGTAATGTAATAGCCTTTTTGCTTTATTTATTTATCAAATCATTTCCTTTCCTTACGTTTTGAACTCGAAAAGGGCTGCTTGCTCCTTTTCTTAAAAGTGTAAGAAGATAGATAGGTGGTTGGGGGTTGTTGAGTTAAGCTGTACTCTCCCGGGGAAATGGACGGTTCTTTTTCTTTTGCCTTCTGCCACGTGTAAGGATAAAAAGGGTAGTGGAATGAGATGAGGGACGAGTGTGGGATCCATTGGAGCAGAAGTCATTTGATAATGACAACGACAAGAAAAGGGGACCAACAGTCACATATCATCATCATCACAGGGAAAGCCCGTTAGCCAGTAACACACGCAGCAAGCACTACAACTACACTACTAACATGAAAAAAAAAACATTTAGGCGAGTGAGGCGGTCATGCTTATCTAATGTGCTCTTGTTGTCCTGCATTTAAATGAATTGCTCAGTCCTCTCCCTATTCGGCTCTACAAATAAGAAGAAAGGCTCGAGTTTTCATTTCTCAAGCACGCTCTGCCTTCCCGGTATGCTTTTCACTCTTACTTCCTGTTTCATTTCTAGGAGAAAACGCGCGTTAAGGTTTTATGGCAACAGTGGTAGTGCTATAAGAGTAAAACGGTCTCATTTCATGCATGCATGAATGCAGAAAGTATATGTGATGACACGAACAAGCTGAGCAAATGCGCTTCTTTTGATTTTGATGAATGTGTGTATTAATAGTAATGGGGTAGGGACAGAAGAGGCAACAACAACTTCAGCACACCCGCATCATAATGGTAGTCGCCACGAGTGTTTGAATGCTTTAGATGATTGGAAGCAAATACGAGCAAGCGAATAACGCAACGGCATGAAAGGAATGGAAGTAGAATCGTATGTAGTCGAGCAGTAAAGATAAGAAGATGAAAGGGATTTACAAATGCAATGAAGTGTAAAATTTAGTAGAAAATGTCAAGCGCTGCACGCCTCGTATCAATAAATTTAATAGTGTAATGTGCAGTTTCATTTTTTATATATCTCTCTGTGTTGGATCTTTTCAGAAAAAGTTGTCCATAAGAATGTAATGCATCACGGCGTGGAAGGAGCCTTTGAATTACATCATCTTCATTCCGGAAATGGTGGTAATCTCCTCAATCACGACCTTCACCATGAGGGTGCTACAACAACCACTACTACTGCTAGTCGAGTTCCTGGTGGGGGTCTGGAGCCCCACTGCGCAGTGCTTATCGCTTGTCTCTTGGTAGTCACAATACTGCTGTCGTTGTATATTGTCAGGCAAGTATGTTTCCATCGGCGAGTTTCCCGACGACTTATTAAAAAGGTGCCGGTTGGCTTTCATTCCTCGTCATCGTCCTCCCACTCGCCCTCTGTAACACCGGATTGCTGTTACAAGTGTGATTACTCCAAATACTGCGACAGTGGAGGATGCGTGATTGTTGGAGGGGGAAGTAGTTCTTCATCCACCGTGGGTGGCGGTGGAGGCGGAGGTGGTTGCACGGGCAGTACAAGTAGAGGTGGGGGATGTGTCGGCGGGGGTGGAAGTAGCAGGGCTAGCAGTACTAACGGTAGTAATGGCCACTTGTCGTCAGAGCAAAAGCCGCTTTTTCAACAGCAGCACCATCATCACTCTGATCATCTCATGGAAAACCAGAGTGTAAGCAGTAGTGTGATCCCAAACACACCCACACCGCCACCTGGTGGACCTGGACTGACACAGAGTTTGTTGAGAGACAGTGATAGAGTTTAAGAAACCAAAAAATTCGTAAAGAAATATTTCTACAGGAAAAGCTTATCTACTATAACCGAAAGAAACAAGAAACAATTTTTAATTTAGCACTTATGGACATCTTCACCATAATCAGATCAGAGAGAAAGAGAACAAGAGAGAAAGAGTAGCTTTTCTTTGCAAATTTTAACAAACTATTATTGTATAGACGATGTTTTTATACGAAAAGATAATACGGAGGAAAGGACAAAATATTTTTTGCGTTTTTTACTACCTGCAAAGTTAACAATTGGCTACCACTACAAAAATATAAAAGATGACGACCAAGAAAAGAAACGAAAAATAAATACATCATCACATCTTGTTAGCAAAGTTTGTTTCTTTATGTATTATTATTTGTAACCGTTTTCTAGTTATTCGTCCCGATTGTTATTATTGATAAACCGAATGTGATTTTCTCTATATTATCATACTATTATTATTACTACGACATATTATTAATAATTTTGTGTTCGTTATCATTCAATTCGTAGCATTATTTTTTATATTTCAAACACTCGCGCGTTTCGTTAACATAACCACTTATGGTAATAACTTAAGAGACTATTATTGTTTGCGGAAAAAATGTATTATCTTTTAGTATTTTCATTCAAGTGCCATTTTGTTCAGTTCACGATGAATTACAGTAAGATAATTTATTTATCACATGTCATTATAACGATAATAATGTAAAATAGTAATATGTAGATATGTGTGTATATACGGTAATTAATCATACAGTTAAAAAAACATTATCAGCGATACCTGTTTCTACCCTAAAGTTATAAGCAATTGGGTTAGTAGCACAGTTGTGTCAAACTACTTGTTTTTTTCGACGTTTCTGTAAAACCAGCGGTCTTTGTATACGACACATCATAATTACTGATCACACAATATTCTAAATATGATGGCGCTATGCATAGCTAACTGAATATAAAGCGCATTTAATGTATAATGTAATTGAATATTATTGTAAGTTATTTACGAACTACAAGTAACATTGAGCACGAATGATACGCAAAGCTTTCCTGATGCACACCGTTGTACAAACCCAAATTGTGGAAGAAGATTCAAGGTAAGATCTCAAGACACCCCAATGTTGACTTTTGATTGATTATACCTAGACATTTAATGTACTCCAGTAAATAACTGGTAGACTGATCAAAAGGGACGTGTTTTTTATTGGGAAATTCTCAGGAGAAAATAGGAAACTGCGATCTTCATCCTTGATATTTCGAGAATGGTGAGAAAATTGGGAAAAGCACGACAGGGCTTTGCGAAGGTCTTTCTGTTTTCTTCCCTTTTTAAATGTCGACAATATTGAACATCACACACACCACTACTACTCCCACAACTACTCACCTATCCTGTTCTATTCAAGAAGCAGAGGAAACTTCTGTGGTAAGACATAAATAAATTGAATCATACTGTCTCCCCTCTTCTTCTTCTTCTGCTGCTTCTCGCATTCAATTACACGCTCAATGATGATAAAAGCACATCACATTATCATCAACCAAGATGTCATTTAAGTTCCACTCTGCAAAAATCACAAAAATAGCTTTATTCAATAAACAGAAAATGACTTGTATATGTATGCATGTTTTACAGATATATATCCCCATTATTGGAAGTTGTCTCTTGTCAGGGAGAGTAGAGAAGGTTTTCAAGGAGTACTGCTTTCATTCAAGAAATAAGAAAAAGCAGATCTTGAATATCTCTACTGATATTTGATGGACTCCCGTCTCATACCCTCATTCCCAGGATAAACCCACGACGGCATTGTACCAGTATGGGGCAACGTGGTACAACTTATAGAAGCCGCGTGTTGCTATTCACTACATCACTATTACTATTACCGCTAATAAATGCATAAATAGAGCGATCGTATTTTAGGGAATCAACATAAAAACACTATTTGTCTGTCTGTATCCATTTACCTACCTAAATGTATAGGAAAACTGATCTCCTTTAAGCCCATCATGAGATTTTGTGACACTCCGAAGTGAATCAAGAGAGTAATATATAGGTATATACACCAGAAGTGTGTATACCTATTTAGGTAAGAAAATATTATTGCTGTAGTGAAAAAAATATCGCGAAACATTTGCATGTATGTTGGTTAAATAAAATTCCTCCTTATCTTCATCTCTCTTGTACATTCTTTGGACCAGTCATCATCGATCGTCAGCATGGCGCTAACGTCTACATTTGGATGAATATGTAGCTAGTAATTAGACACCCAAATAATGTCATTAATTATTTTCGTGTGCGTTTGTGTTTATCAATTTTCAGTATGTATCCTGTGAAAGATATTTATTCCTGTGGTGTCATAAGTATTCGTATGTAAGCATTTAAAAATCACAATATTTATATATGCCTATACATATTTTGATGTCGGTAGAAAGTGGATCCCTACATATCGTGTGCGGCTCGTCGTTCAGCAACTTGCATTTCTATATAAACAATGTCTATCGTCAACACATTTTCTCTAATAATGTAACTTATGATTAGTATAAATAGCACATAGCATGTATAATCAAATATACCATTATACCAAGCTGCTAAGTAAATTAGTTTAGATTTAATTTACAAACATCTACTGCATTCTATGAAGTCTGTTTGCGCATCCTTTTCATTATTATTATTATTAATATTAATTGTAATAACGACCAGGCATGTAATCTGGCAAATCATGAAATGAATTGTAAATGTATATTATATTTCCTCAAGCTCTATTTCGCAACCATTATAATCATTAGAAGGTCGGGACAAGAGGTTATAGCTTTACAGAAACGACAAGTATGTGTAAATGTATAAATTACACGTTTATTATTATTAATTAATTACAGTATACTGAATGGAAGGGTACAGACTAAGAAAAAATGCTGCGTATAATATATTCTCTAATTAAATTTATTGTCTATATATGAGTATTGATTGCATGTAGTAAGCTACAGCTACCCCAGAAGAATATAAATGAACGCCTGACAGTAAAATCCCCTCACGAAGAAAACGATGAATATACACATAATCATCATCAATCATCACTTTAAGGTAATAATAATTATTACTATTATGTTTTGGATGAGAAATAATGTGAAATAATAAAATGGAAAAGTTTTTGAGAAAAAGATGAAAAAAAACATGAGATGTTGAACACGCACCGGTACCGGGGTTGTACGATTTTGTTTCTTTTCGTTTTCATGCAATGCATTATTTCAGCAACACCACTGCTTTCCATAGCATTGACTCGACAACTTATAGTAACCGTGGAAAGTTTTTATGTGTTACATTTCGCTAACAAATTGGACCATTTTTTATCACTTTTATGCTGGAACACCGTTGGTCATATTTCGCTCAGAAAAGTCGGCTTAAAATTGGCGTCACTAGTTTGCTTGCTTTGCAGTTATCAAACCGCATGTGTACACATAAGGACAACGATAGGTTATGTCTAGTAATAGAGCATTTGACGTTATTTCGTCCAACATGGCCCTATCAAGCAGTCCAGGAGCTACTGCGGACAGTTACGACGCAGCCGGACTTCGGAATAATTCGACAACCCCTTCTCGCAATAGTCGTTTAGATCGCAGCATTTTAGAGTCTTGTCAGCATCCCGTTTACATTGATCCCACTGATCAGCCCTGCAGCCACTTTTTTCAACAAAAAGGAGCAATTGATTTTAAATCTTATTTACGCCTCAAGTAAGTGCCACAATAACTATAACCATTCACAATCACCACTGCGCATATTAATTACTATTACCGACACACTTATTACTAACAATTTGCAATCAGACAGCTCTGTAAATCATCCAAGTATACAATTTTTTTTACCGCTTCGGGCCCAAAAAAACCAACATACTTGTTTGATAAGCAGGATGAAGGTGATATTTACAATTCAAAGCAGGCAGTAATGTTAATCGCATGACATAGTTTAGATAATATGTTTATCAGAGTAAACTTTCTAGAGGTTTAGAGAGAGAGAGTCATGCCATCACCATCATCTCACAAAGTACTACAAACTTCAACAGCTTGTTATAGAGTTTTTCCAAATCCAACCATGTCATGTCACACCAATGAATTGCTTGAAGCACATAACTAATTTCGAAACAATATTGGATGACTACGTCCAAACTAACAACTTGACGAGATTCAGTTTTTGACGACTATTGGCGGCATCATACCGACTACCGACGCGTCTTCGCCGCCATCCTTTGCCTGCCCATCTCTCATCCCATTCTTATAGTCACAGTATCGACTCTTCTTGTATCATAATGATCGCCATAATCATAACGAGGCATGCACCATCGCCACTGTCGTGGTTCTCATTCAGCAGCAGCGAAGCCAACTTTCTTACCGAATTACGTAACTAAAAATGGTGATTATTATTCCATGCCTGTAGCTTTACAACAACACCTTTTCATGATGCTTCAGCTGTCTCCTCAGAAAACTATATTGCAAACGGACAGATTTTGTGGATGCAAACCACGTCTCTTCTCCTCACCTCTCAAAATTTCTATATACCAAAAACAACAGCACTTACACAACATTATCCATGGGTAGCAGTCACAGTAGGTAGATACATTGCTCTCTGCTGCTGACGATTTTAATGCATCAGTTATGCTTCTGCTACTACTACCACCACTACTGTCTGCCACATCAAAAACTCATTAATAATTTTTCCTGTTAACTGCTTCTTTTCATGCAACACAAAATGTTTGGTTACAACAACAGCTAAATAAACAATGAGTTTTGTTTTCGACAACGGGTAGAGGCACAGTCAGTCAAGGCAAAAATCCTTGTTAAATGTTATTACAGGCACTCATTATTTATATAGGTAGTTGACTTCTGTGTGAGGTAATGCTGCTGTTTTGTTGTTGTAGAGTATGCATTCATCTTTTGTCTCCTTAGAACCTTTCAACAATCAGTGTCTTATCCTCATCCTCCCTCCCTCCATGTCTCCAATGGGGTTAAGTACAAGCTCTCGCTGAAAATTACAAAAAAAACAATCGCGTATTACCTATAGATGATAGACGCATAAGAAAGTATTGTACGCAATGATGTGATGATGCATGCAAATAATGTCATTGTTACTTGGTAGTTCGTGGCTGCTGTTTCTGACATTTTTCCAACTTTCTCACGACTCACGACGAAACAAAGCCATTTTCTTCACAATGGTGGGCTATTGTACATAATGTCTCACCATGCAGGGTGTACAATATTATATTCTTTTACAAAGTGTAGGTTTTCATACTTTGCTCTCTCCTCTAATTTCTGTCCCTGACAATTGGAGCGTTGAGACTTGAGAGAGAAAGAGATCAGTATGCTTGTTCGTTAACGTTCAATGAACTTCCGGGGAAAATTGGTAGCCAAACTGTTGTGACTTTTCCCTCAAAATTGTAATGCATATTGCCTCTGCTGTTTTCGTTACAACATGCAAGGCATTTTAAGATGATTCGGAAGAAGTTGAAGTACTCGACACATTAATAGCAGCAGGATCGCGATTTGCCACCACCACCTAAATTTGATTATTGCATTGCAAAATCTCTTTATTAAGGCTGTAGATGGTGTTTGTTTGAATCAAGAGAAGGGGCCTACTCAAAGCATAAAAAACTTCGGCATAATAGAAGACGTATGTATATATGTTAAGCAGGATAATAGAAATCATTCTTCGTCCTTGGATTACGAAACTGTGACTATTCTTCAGTGCTGTTTACTTCGAACGTGAAAACTGTATTTATAAACGTTATCAAACTGTATCCTAAAATATTGACTTGCTTAACATTAAAGGAAGGAAGAACGCCTTGCAGTAATCCAGTGTCACGCTGCTATAAAGATACAAGCGCTTTGGAAAGGCTTCCTTATTCGTTCCAACTGGAAAATTGTAGTTGCTGCCATTATAAAAATTCAGGTCTCACTGACATGACTTACACAACACTCCAACCTATTTTAAAAGAAAGAAATTCCAATTTCATCTGTTAATGGAATTCATTATGTTAAATAAAACACAAATTGTATGTTCCCTTCTGCTTCTTTAGTCATGGATCAGAGGGCATTTGACGAGAAAGCAATTCCGAAAGATCCTTGAGGTGCACACTTATTAGAGTAACAAGAAAAAACCCAATTTAAATTTCAACAACAACTGTTGTATAAATAGTCAATCAATTTTCCTTCGTTTACATTTCGTCATTGTATTTATAACGAATGATTTAAATAATTTATGTGGTGACTCAGGAGCGCGATGCAAAAATTCGAATGGAACAAATGATACAAGCGGCTACCAAGGTTTGTTCCATGCTTCCCCCGTTCGATGCCACCATTTACTTCTCCTTCTTCTCCTTTTACTTCCTTATTAAAAATAAATTATTTCGAGGATGAGGACACACGAATGGTCCTAGTAGAATACAGTAGCATATAATTATAAACTTTCTCGTTCTTATTCCGATGTTGAGTGTCATCTTCAAATTCCATTTATTTACCATTATAATCTCCTTAATGTATATACGCTTTGTACAATCTGTCCTCGTTTTTCTCCCATTCTCACTTTTTCCTCTGTTTCCTTCGTTTTAGATTCAAGCTGCCTGGCGAGGCTACCTATCCAGAAAAAATAAGCTTGACTTCAAGAAATATAAAAGTATTCAAGAGAAGAACGAAGCCTTACGGCGTTCTATTGCTGTAAGTGGAGAAATGTGTGTCTATGTATTAATATTACAGGCTAAGAGCCAGTCTGCTACTTAAAGAGAAAAAAATGCTCGTTATTTTAAAAGAGGTAGAGAGAATAGGGTTCGTTCGTGTGGACCAAAAGTGGGGATAATCGATAAACTAGGATATGCATTTTTTGTACTTTATTTATTGGAGATGTGGGGAAATAATGATGGTCGCATTTTCTACCAGTATTTTACGCGGTATTGGTACTCCTTGTGTAGGGTAGGTTATATATGTACGTACAAACCACCGCAATACTTGAACAGAATAATGGGTGTAAAAAAAAATTCGCCACCACTTGCTTTTACCTTAATACCATGTAGGAGATAACATTAAAATATTCAACGTATCCAGTTTTTTCTTTATCCAGTGGCTTTTCAAGAGTCTCATTATAAAAATGTAACGATTTTATGATCAAGACCTAAACTGTGGAGAGATTCTATTTTTTTTCCTCGTTTTTCCTGTCATGCAGAGAATCAATGAACTGGAATCTGCGCTTCTTAAAAGTCTGCATGGTGGCGGATCCGGTGACTCTTTTGCCGGAGGTAGTGCCGAGTCTGATAGCTCATCGAAAAGGTCATCGGACCGTTTATTTGACCCGTGTGCAGAACTTACAAAGACGGACGACAGATTGTCGATGTTTTTGAACAACATTTTCACTCCGAGTGTAGAAACCTTTTTAGTAGAAAAGATCCCCGAATACGTGAATGAATTGAGTGAAACCCGAATCTCGGAGTTGTACGCTTATCTGGCAAGTTTGGAATCGGATATGAAAGAGGAGCAGGAGCTTGAAAAGTTGGTGAAAAAACTGGGTGGCATGCAAATGCTTTCTCCCTCACATTTATTAAAATTAGAGGCAAGTCGCCGCGTTCAAAAGGAACGCGCCAGTAGGATTCTTGATCTTGCCAAGTTGGTTATGATGGGTCCTCTTAAGAAAAAATTGGAAATGGAAAAACAACAACGAGAAGAACTACAGCTTGGCAAAGAGGATTCTGTTGATAACATGTTTATGCCAATGCCTGATAGACCCGATTTGATAAAACCGGATCCCATTAAAGGTACGTATTTACAACACTACACACACAGCCACAACAAAATAATTTTCCTGTCAATTAAGCAAACATTAATTCCGAATCCCGACACAAAAACTGAAACAAAATACTGAAGCCAAGGACCATATACTTTTATTAGATCCTCTTCATACTTTCTGTTTACGTTCACTTTTATACACGCTTCCCTACCATTTCCTTTTCCTTCTTTTGTTTTTCAGCATGGCATTGTCTTGCACAGGGAATTGTTTTTCCTCCAGTAAAATTATTCCATGACATGATATAATTTGGCATTGGCTCCAAGCAAAAACAAAAAAAAAACTTTCCTTTTCTTTCCTTTCCTATTTATAACTACTATACTGTGTTTCTTTTAGTTCTGTTGGATTCTCCAAATGAAATACTTTGCAAAACTTGTTACTTTTGCTTTTGTTTTCTTTCGAACCTTTCGTTTCATTTCATACATACGACGATCATTATATGATCGTACAAAATGAGTAAAAAGAACTCATTCTCTACCTACTAACTAAATTATGCTTGCTTGTGTGTCGGATTGGGAAAATGGAGCGCCTTCTGCGTCTGACATTTATGACAATAAAAACTCACTAAAACAGTAGCCGGAGTACCTTGCTTGGAGTAATAATGACAATGTGGGTCTTTATGTGTGCACTGTGCTTTTGCTGTAGGGAACTGGTTGAGCCGAAATCGCTATTTTATATCTCGTATCTCTCCACATATACCTGCAATGGGCTCTTGATTAGTTAATACGCTTCTTAGGTAGTCCTTCACGTCATTTACATCACCAATTCCTATCAAAACAATTAGCTCAACTTTTCACATGTGTCTGTTATTTAACTTTTCTTGCTTTTTATGGATTGTATTATTTATGCCAGTGATTGTGTGTGCTGCTGCTGCTGCCTGTGGTAAGAACTTTCTCGTTTGTTTAATTGTTACTTTTTCTGTTTGTATGGCGTACACAGTGGAAGCTTTGAAAGATGCCATTCGCATGTTCCGACAAAAAGGAGAAGCCATGGAGGATCGGGATTTGAAAAGAAAGCATGTTCTGCTACGAACAAAGGCTTGTCCTGGAGTACTCTCGGATATTTACACGACGTAAGTAAGATGAAGTTAAAAAAGTGTATTATTATTTGCTTATATATCTATATTTGTCTTCTGTGAAAGGCTTATGTAATTTGGGGCTTTGGCCACACGGTGCGGTATCATGAGGAAAGTTGAGCACATCATGTCGTAAATAAGTAATTTTTATGAGCATTGCTAGTGGTAACAAACAGAGCATATTGCTGCCTACTTTTTGTTGGGAGGGTGGTTACTATGTTAGTCATTCAGGGTCACGACTCACCACGAAGCATGTGTGTCCCTCAATTTTTCATAGTGGTGCTATATTTACTTCTTTCTAAGAATACTGCTCTGTTGGTTACTGGTGATTACAAGACCGTTGCGCTTGCTGCTGCTTTTATCAAAACAATATTAGTCTCTTACCCGTTACCGTCAGCGAGATAGTTTTGGGAAAGTATGATCTCTACATTCGTGAATTTTCCAAGTACCTAACACCTACAATCAGGCTAAGAAACAGTAGATGTTAGAATGAAAACAATCATGCGAAATATGCATAGATAATATTGTTTGTTCTTTCTTTTTCATCATATATTCTGAACAGGGGTAGAAAGTAGGGTGAAACAATATTTAAAGGTGTATGCTACATGCTACTTTGTAGATATGCGGTATTTAATGAATAAATTAGAATAGGTAGTTATATTTATTAAAATGTCAAATCTGGCTCCGGAACTATAACCTGAAAGTAAATTACTTTGAAATAGAAAGTCTTTATTAAAATAAAAATGAAATAAAATTAATAGCTTCACGAATGTGCTAACTTAGGAAACAAGTGTGTCGAGAAAAAATTCTGATAGGAATGGTGTTTGGGGTAGGTTTCACTGGATGTTACAGAAAAAATAAGCATGTGCTTATCACTCAAAGTGAGCACATTGTTGTAAAATGCAATTTCAATAACATTCAGATAAAAAAACTTTCTTACAACGTTTACAATAGTTGCCTTGTTGTGATCGGTTAGTTAGTCAATAAGACAGCTAAACTCTATCTAAAAAAAGATCCGGTCCATTATAAATAAGGTCGTGTGTTTCCAATTCTCTAATAGCTGGTAGATGAAAACTAATTAAGTTGAAACGTTAATACGGTACGAGTTACTGTAACTCAGCATATCATCAACATCATCATATCTGCGGCAAAATTAAACTAAGTTTATTATGTGCAGAATAACATTCTGGTAATATTGAGATTTACTTGGATTGCATATCTACAACGCAGCACTTGTAATGCATATGAATGGTACGTTCAATTCCACATCTAGAAAAGTTACCATTTCTACCCCAACAACTTCATTATTTGGTTGATTACCCAAAAATTTCCCCTCGTGTTTTATCAACAAGCAATCTTAATGAACTTTTGGTGGTCCAGGGATCTTTTGACAGTAGCACTCATCACGTATTTGTGTACCTACCTCCTTTACTGCTGTTTATTGAGACCCAACCCAGCAAAATATTCTGGGGTTCCGATTTTAGACATTCCGCATGACGACAATTTTTTAAGAAAATTAATTTTGCAGAATGGTTTAGATCAGTGCTTCGATTAGTTTGTAGTTGGGTTCATTAGAATCAAAGTGATGCTAAAAGATCAATTTGAAAGAGAACCAAATTGTCTAAAACTGAATATACAAATAGTTATTATGCCCATACAATTACGGAATTCTGCCAAATTTACAGAATAATTGTCTGGTGAACCTGCTTCACACTTCATGTATTTATCAGTTTTAATTTTATCTACTATTTGATACCTTTTGTTTCTCGTACAAGATGAAAGATGTGAGATATACAAGAAATAATATGGCATCGCAAGATCATAACAGCAATTAACTTTTTATGCAGTTGTAATTTTTTAACTCCAATCTGCGTCTTGTTTTTCTTTTTCATCAAACAACTCTTTCTCTTTCAGCAGACATCAAATTAAAATAAATGAGTTTAGATCATGGTTTACCAACGATTTGCTTGATTCACTTTATGTATATAACTTCAAATGTTTAATGCTTACTTTGTAGGACAAAAGAAAAAGTTAGTTGAATAAAACGATGATAGCGAAAATCTAATAATACATCGCGCAAATGTCTTTTAAGATTAACAGTACAAACTCGATTAACAATTATTGTCTTCTCGGGGATAGTGGTAAAATGGTCATTGTCAATTACCCCCATTACCAAAGCGACAATGCTTCAGGCTCGGGTCTCGTGTGACTTGACATGTCGGTGAAAACATCAAATCCTGCGTAAGCCACGCACTGAAGGACTTTCTTTAACATTAATTCAAGCAAGCAGCTAGCTAGTTTGACTCAATGGCAACGAATAAGTTTCCTATTTTCTTCGCCTTCAAAAGTCTCCAGTGTCTTGTTCCCTTTCCGCGTACCCAGAATAAATACTCATGAAAAGGAAAAAAAAAGTAAAACGGGGTGTGTGTGGTTCAGTCGACCCTTTTCGATAGAGGAAAGTCTTATTTCTTAATCCAATAATGCCGCTCTCTAGTACTTTATTCTTTCTCATTTTCTTCTCCGTAATATTAATAGCCTTGTCTCCCATCTCCAGCAGTAGGAACCCTGATACTGATCTGCTACTGCGGCAAGCTTCCTTTTTCATTCTGGAAAATATATTTAGGACACTCCACTTTAATAACACACAGCGCTCCACGCACTCCTCTCAACTCTCAAATCCAGTATAAAGCTAGCCTATCGCGTATGCAATTGCCTTCTGCCATTATAGCAAGAGAGAAAGGGAGAACAGTATTATTCACAGACTTCTCATCTTTCACTCACAATTTCTCCAACACTATTTACTTGCACAAAGTCTTCTGCTTCATCTTCATCATCTGATATACTATCTCGGTTCTTCAGTGCTCTCCCAACCCCAATGAAAAAGACTCCAGTGCGAGTAGGCACCTCATATACTAGGTAGATGCTCAAACGAAAAAAATGTATAACATCGGAAAAGCGTAATAAAACAGAGAAGTGAATTCATTTATGTTGTACCACCCCAACCCAATTCTAAAGTCAAGTCCAGCAACGATTTTGGCCGTAATAATAGCAGAACATTTCTCCAATTTCACTTTTTATCAAGTGTTTAAATAATAAGGAAACGAGGCCAAAAAGATATTTATTCTCATTACGTCCCTGCTTCCTTCTCAAATACGCACTATTTAGTACATTAACATTCATTAAACGCTCCTCTTCAATTATAAGCACGAGGATGTCATGAGCAGGAGTTGGTACTATTTAATTGTGATGCGGACTACAGAGGATTAAAGCTTATACTTTGAAAAGAAATGCCTACTTAAGAGATGGGCGTATAAGTTTAATAATGTAAATCTGGTAATCCAATCTTTGCTTTGTACAAGTCTATATGGGCCCTACATTTATCTGTTTTCGGGTTTGGGCGAGTCTGAAATAATATATATTCAACATACACGTAGTTTTTAAAAAACGTGGTTTAGTATGTACCGTTCCTGCGTCAGCAAAGATCCTGTCAACTTTATAACATACTGTTAGAACTTTGGCTTTGAAGTCTACATATGTGAAATTTTATCTAAATATGGGCGATGATGGTAAATATAATGAGATGAAAGAAATTGGGTGATATAGTCTGACAAGTATAAACGGTTGGGAATAGTACAAGACAAGTGCTTTAGAAGAAGATTTTTAGTTTCGTTTTTAGTGTCAGTGAAAAGGATAAACGAGAATGCTATGTGAACTCGTGATCGTCCATGATAGGGTCCAATATAATAATGATACTATGGAACTAGTTTAAGTACGAGTACGAGCTATTGTCGAGCACACTTGTGTTAGTGTATGACGGAGGAAAGCATGAAGATGAATTTTAAACAGGGTTGTATGTAGTAGGTTTAAGTAAATAGAAATCTTGTCGTATGAGATATCCGACAATACCTTGAGTTCTCCAGTGGTTTATATCCGAGTTTGGCATACTTTGGCCTTGGCTGTAGGATAGGATGAGTCTGAGAGTGTGCTGTAACTTGCAAGTTGGTGTTGTTGAGATCTGAGAGAAAGATGGACAAAGAAGGGTGAGATACGAGCTGTTGCACACGCATACCTCTAACCGAGTGGATAATGTTTATTTTTGGAAAAGAAACGAGGCTATTCCGTCACTCGCCACACAATTAAATGATCAAAAGAAGGGTTCTCTAAGCTTATTTAAAATAAATTAGGGTACTCTGTAGGATGCTCCAGTTTGAAGATCTACTCTTGGAATAATGCTGTGGCATTCGTTTGAGCTGGAGTGCAGTGGTTTCCCTCATTTCATTTCTGGATTATATGGGTTCGACTTTACTGTCTTCTGTGTTCGACATCTCTAACATTTGCATAGACGAGAAAAAAGTTTCTATGTTGGAAGTTTGATTCTTGTATGCTGTATCTACATCGTTTGTAGGAAAATGCTGATGAGCATCAAAAGGGAATGTAGCTACAACGCTACATCGTTACATGTTCCACTGGTCTGCGTCTGATTACATTTGCACATCCGGGCACGACCTTACCCAATATATATTTACTGCTATTAATGTATAATTTAATATTAAAGCATCGCTTTCTCTCAATTTTAGCGGGCCTAGTCTGATTAATTGCAGGGAATATGTAGTGTGACACAATTCAAATACTGATAAACCTTGTCCGACATTTGAGATTTTGCCCTATTTAGTTATTTATTTTAATAAGATTTGCTTTTTAAACAGCTTAAAATATATCCTTTATGTACCTTAGATTTAAAAAAATGTGCGCCAAACAAAAGTAAGCATTTCACTCTTAACACGGTTGACAAAACATGGAGAAAGTATTTTTTTGATAGATGGACTAAGCTGTTGTCGTCACGAAAGTTAAATGTAGAAGGAATGGTAGAGAAAAGGGTAAAGCAGTTTTGTTACGTACGACGGCTTTCATTTTGCATTTCTGAAAACCAGTTAGCCTCGTTTGATTGACTAGCTTGACACGTCTGCAAAGTTTCACTTAATGTACCAAAGTGTAGAGAGTTAATTCTTGTTATTGCTAAAATGTCTCCCATTCCCCATAATGTATATAACAAAACCATTGTAATAACTAAAATCTAGACGAGCATCAGGCACAACACTACCTACCACACGGGTTTTACTGTTTTGAGTCGTAAGTGAGCAGTGAACAATAGTGGTGACAGGTGAAAGAAATTGTCACCGTGTAATTGCACAACGAACTTGTGACTTGACAAGGATAATGAAATTTACTTGACATTTGAAATATTCGGTAAGTTCCTATCTTTATCTCCAGTGCCTGTCGCAAAGCAGTACATTAATATTTTATACGACCGTCGACCGTATAAAGCAACTACTAGTGTCATAGATAAATTTAGTGCAAATCTTGGGTATGTATTCGTTTCACGATCTACTACCGGGTAGGTACGAAAAAACGTGCTACTGACGGGTAGGTAGGTTCCTAAATGACATTTCAGTGAGTCTGCTGCTACAATATATAAAATCTGATAACAAATGGCTGAATAAATAAAATGTGTACTTTCAAATTCCACTAGAACTCTCCAACGTTCTTACCAAGAGCAACAAACTCACCAACCTAAAAACACCGTAAAAGTAAGCTGTTATTTAGTTCGGCGTATGTAGAATTAGCCATTTTGGTTGAAGATGACGATGAATGATGTGCGCCCTGATGGAACTAAAATTACTATTTGTCTGGAATTTTGTTTTTACTGTTTTCCATAAATGGAGTAAACTTAAACATTACATTGTTGCGCCAAAACCCGTAACGTGATGTTGTAGCGTTGGAAAAGTGAGATACATGCTACGTCGAAGAGTACATGGAAAATAAGCAACTCCTTTCCGTATTACGATATGAACACACAACTTCTCCTGTCTAGAGTCAGCAGTGGAGGTGCACATTCGGTGTCGAATTACGTTTAATTATGAGGCTCATAAATTTTTCCTACAACTAACAGTCATAACACGTAGGAAAAGGTTCGTTTTTACATTTAATGAGCTATGGACGAAGGAACCAAAGAAGAGAAATCATTGTTGTATTTTTCGTTAATGATGTATTGGAGTCATCATATCAACTCACGTGACATTTTCAGTATACTGCCTTTACAAATAAATATGACTTACTTAGTCACGTTTGACAATTTACGATGACAATTTTTTTTGTTTTTGCTTTCCAGTCGCTACACACGTAATAGTAGATACATTTTACATTACATATCATTTCCCGCATTTACTTTTGGAGAAGCAGAAAACTCCTGCTGCAGGAGTAAAGGAAAGAAGCAACAAGCGATGCGATAAGGTTTAAACTACTCATCTGTTGTCCGCATGGAAACAGTAAATACTCGCATCTCGAGAATTGCTGACTGCCACTTTCACTTCTCGGCTATAACTATTCGTTTCGTATTCGTTGGGTAGGGAAGGAATCTCATTCTGCTCTCTTAAGCTCGTATTTAAAATGTATGGGGAAAGCTTTGTATCCATAAAAAGTCAACAGAACAGACCCTGTGTTAGATTGTAGGTAGATTCTAATAATGGTAGAAACACTTAAGCATATACATGTCTATTTATCTCGTTCAACAGTAACAACATTGGTCTAGTTACTTTCCCAGGGAAGTTTTCCCTTCCATTTAATTTCATGTTATCGCCACTGCTGACAAAAATTCTTAAAAGGAGCATCAGCAAGAAACGAATGCAATGCGAGCATCCAAAACGGCAATAGCGTTTCTTGATTTATACAAACTGAAGTATTTTTAATTTTATCGTATGTCTGCTGAACTGCATAATTGACGATGTATTGTACTTAATGTGTGGCAACTACGCTCCACTTTTGCGCATTCTTACTCGCTTTGGTGAAATGAATGTGTCGTGCTTCTTTGCCTCAGGTTACCTTGCTATTCCTACAGACTCTCCTAGGACTTGTTGGTTAGGTATGCATTTTTTCACTGTCTATCGCACGACCTCTCTTCTTGTTAGTATTCTTCCTCCTTTTAACAATTAAGTCAATGACTTCAACCTGCTTAGCATTTGTGTCCTTCTCTTTTTCAAACGGAATCTATGTACACTGCACATGTGTTGTGTGTGTGTGTGTGTATTCGCCCAGAAGGAGTAATAAAATATGCAGTTTTATATTATAAACAGTGCGAGAGTGAGAGAGAGAAGAGAAGGGCTGAGAAAAACATTAATTTTCCCAAGTTGCGTGGTGTGTGGCTGCAAATCTAATTAGTAGACAGCAAGTCAAGATGAAGATGAACGTGGCATGCACATTAGTACTTGATAAGTAGTTATTATTGCATTTTCCAAAGAATTCATTTTCAGCATCAGAAACATTTGTAAAATTGTACTATAACGTTAGTAGTTGAGTAAAAAAGGTCGGATGGGATACTAGTACTACGGAAGAGGTCTGGAGTGGGTGTAATCTTGTTGCACAACCGCTTCTTCATTTCGCTGACGGTTCTATTGCTTTTCCGTATATTTACTTGTGTACGTGGAACATGTCTTCAGAGAAAGTAATGTGTTTTCAACTAAACTTTAGTTAGGTCAGGTAGTGAGAAATGCGACTTCCACTGTTTCCTATATTTTTAAAAGGACAACCGTACAGCATAAAATAGCATTAATCATTCTGTATGTATGGGTTCATGTATCTTTTCTAAATACGGAGTGACCTACAAGCAAGCATTTGTAGTGACATCACAACGCCTTTAGGCCAGGGGGCAGCCGTTTCTTGTAGAATGTTAGGTTACCTGTCGTGTAATGTTAAAGTAGTCCATTGTGGGGGATTTTCCCCATCCGTCCCCTGATTATAACGTCCATATGTGTATATTTACAAAAGTATGTTTCAGTCCCTAATAAATATTTTTTAAATAGCAACATTTTTGCCATCCTACATAAATTTAAATTAAGGAACTTTTAACCAATTTACCAACTTGTCAGGACTATAATTTGTACAATTGTTATCTATCAAGGAACCCATTTTTATGTTACATAAGAACATCGTACATTGATGATATTTGATATTATACATTGATATTTGCTTTCTCATCTTGAGATATGTATTATCTTAATGTATTTTGTCCTTCCGCATCTGTTTGTTAAAACTTTAGAGAACTTACCGAAATGGAGCAAAAATTAAAGTCATTAAAATTCTGGAAAGGAAGTCTGGTCAATGAGAAGTTAGCAAGAAAGGAGCAGCTAGCTAAGGAAAACAGACTGAGACGCTTGTTTGCTCACGCGTTGAAAATTAGCAATAAACGACGTAGTCCAGAGGAAACAGAATTTGAGGAGGAAACTATCGCTGATGAAGAGTTCCCACTAGACTTATATCGCGAATTTCAAGGAGAAATGGGCCCCGAAGATGAGTATGATGACGATGACTCCGAAGAGGTTAATAGCAATGGGAGCGG
This sequence comes from Callyntrura sp. NNG-2020, assembly GCA_027744055.1. NCBI lineage: Eukaryota > Metazoa > Arthropoda > Collembola > Entomobryomorpha > Paronellidae > Callyntrura > Callyntrura sp. NNG-2020. Next base: position 63,106 of record JAHZNE010003229.1, read on the forward strand.
AAGAGGTGAGCGTTCTTTTTACATGCCGCCTCCGGATCCAAAGCCACCTCCACCAACACCTACGACCGTAAACAACGGAGATGACTTTTATCCTCCCGTTTCCGCAAGCAACTTTGGGACCTCTGAAATCGTTTATACTTCTGCGAGTAATAACTAAACATTTAAATACTCCGCAAAAGAAATCAGCTCATGCAACCTGTGAAACTGCATTTTAAATGTCAGTGATTTTTCATGTTCAACTTACCCTCTACTTGCTCATTCATGTTGACTTTTAACTTTTGAAATTATAATGAAAGCAGAAAATAAACTACTTTAAACAGTTAAGATGTGATTATAAAGAACCTATCAGATTTTAAAAATCTAACGTACCTGTATAAATATAATGACTGAGAATCAGGGAAACGATAGCAAAAAATATTGCCTGTAAACCTGTAAAGTCAGTGGCAGCTGACTTTACACGCTTACATAGAAAATGTACATCTATGTATATTAACGCGAGCGGCGGTTATAGGGGTTATTGAATGCGTACTTTCAAGTGGTGCATT